>JAODAL010014000.1:0-89051 GCA_025379985.1 Phyllomedusa bahiana
AGAAAGAAATAAGTTTTTTTTCATTTTTTTTTCCTTTTTTCCCCTGTTTTTTTAACTTTTTTCTACCCCCTCCCCCCCCACTCCCCCCCCCTGATTTTTTTCAAACCCCACTCTCTATTTTTCACTATCTTGAAGCTATTTTTGGGGTTACCCCCCCCCTTCCAGTCTCTTTTTAAATATTCCCCCAATTTTGGCCCCATATTGCCCCAAAAATACAGCTAAAACCTTTCCCCCCCCTTTTAAAGGTCACCCAAACCCTGAAATAGACCCTGTACCCAAAGGGGACAAAAGTCAGCCCAGTTTTAAAAAACCCCCAAAACCCTTTTCCAACACCAATTTTTAAAGCCATTTTATTCACCTCCAAATCTCCCCTCCCTTAGGGTGTGGCTCGTGGAAAGTAAAAATTTCTAAAAATTTTACTCGGAGGTCCTTCCCTGGTTTTTTTGGCCTAAGTCCCCTAAAAATCATTTTTAAGGACACCCCCACCTACCTTATTTTTGGGTAAATTGGTCCCAAGTGGACCTTTAAGCGGGTTTCTCACCACCCCCCCCACCCAGCATCTGTCAACCCGATCTGGGGTTTATGTGAACTGGGCCCCCGGGTAAAAAAACATATGTTCGCCCGACCCCGGGGTTTTTTGTGGCAGTTTGGGCCCGGTTTGGGGCCCCTTTAAAAATATTAATGGCCATCAATGTTTGATCAATGGGTGTCCAACCCCTATCACCTCTGCCAATCAGCAAAATAAAGAGACTGCAAAATCCCATAGGAACTCATAACTCTTGCATATTAATTAAACTGTATGTATAATGTATAATATCGTTACTGCAAACAAAATTCTTCGGGAGCAAATTTTATTTTGAAAAAAAATTTTTTTTTTCCCAAATGGGGATTTTTGGGGTGTTTTTCAATGTGCTGATGACATTAAGCCCATTTCTGGTGCATTACTGTGTAACTTGTTCAAGGTTTATATGGCTTAACCCTCACACTCTCTCTGACTCTCTTGCACCTCTTTCCACTATCTCCTCATTCAAGGGGACCCAGCCCGCAGCCCCCAATTTCTACAACCATAAAATCATCACCCCCCCCTTACTCAGTCGCTCCTCCACAAAAAAAACAAAACCCGCAAAAATAAACAGAAAACCCCTGGGAACACAGCTGAGGCTTGTTTCCAGAGCTGCCAAACGGCTGGAAAAACTCATTTCCTTTGTTGATTTTCCTTATAAAAACCCAACTCACTGAAAGACTTTTAAAGGGTCCCACTCGCCTCAGCCAAAAAGGACTTTTCAAAAACCCTCTCATTTTCCCTGCCCCACCCCCATAAAATTTATTAAAAAACCTTAAAACCTCTCTTCTCCGTCCCCAACACCTCCCCCCCCATCCCCCCTTTTAAAGCAGATGATTTTTCCCTTTCCCACCCCTCCAAAAATTCAACCTCATCAAAAGAAAAGTTTCAGCCCGCAGTCCCCCCCACCCCCCCCTCCCCTTAAACCCCCTTTGCTTTTCCCCCCTTAACTTCTTCCCCACGGTCATCATGAAAGCTCTCCCCCCTTACTGTCCAAATCCAACCTCATTCCAAGCCCTTGACTTTTAAACCATCCCCCCCTCACCCCAAAACCCTCAGTGCTTCTATCACCCCAGCCCTCACCCATCTTTTAAACCCCTATCAATAACCTTGGCACCCTTCCTTCTGCCTTTAAAAAGGGCTACTATCACCCCAAACCCTAAAAAAAAAACCCCTTTAAACCCCCTCTTCTTTGCCCAAAAACTATCGCCCATTCACTTTTCCCCTTTTTTGCCCCAAACCCCTCGAGCGGCACGCCCTTTCTTCAGCTGCCCCCTCCCACCTCTCCCCCAACCCTCTTTTTTGGGACCCACTACAATCTTTTTTTTTCGACCTCCCATTCCAAAACCCGGCCCTAAACCAAAGTCCTAATGACCTATTTAAGGTTAAAAGCCCAGGGCCATACTCTTGCTCCTCCTTTTAAAAACTGCCCTTTCTGCCTTTTGGGAACACGGTCGACCATTCCCCCCTTTGCTAAAAATCCTCTCCCCCCTCCCCCCTTCACAGTTTGGCCCCTTTTCCTGGATCTACCTGGTACCTCACTAAACGGCCTTTCAGCGGTCTTCTTCCGCTCCACCTCCTCCACCCGGCCCTCTCTGTCGGTGTCCCCCAAGTGTCAGTGGGGGGCCCCACTACTCTTTTTAATCAAAACCCCCCGGGGCCTTTGGGTTTCCAGCTCTTTCCTCCTGGTTTCATTACCCCCTGTTTGCTGTGTTTCCCAACCTACATCTTCGGCCCAGATGTCACTTCTCTACTCCCCCGGGGATCCCTGACGGGTCTGCCGTCCATTTCCTCCTTCTTCTCATCACTTTTTCCCTAAAAAAACCCAAATGTGGGAAAACGAACTCTTCATTTTTCCCAAATCTTTCCAACTTTACCCTCCCCCAAACTCTCTTTTACGTAAACAGCTCTACATTTCTCCCCGGGCCCCGCAAGCCCTTTTTCCCTTGGGGTTTAATTAAAATCTGCTTTTCTTTAAAACCCAAACACATCCAAACGCTCCCCTTCCCTTGCCCCCTTTCCAAACCTGAAAAATTTCTCTCGCACCCCGTTCATTCCCCCAACTAGGACACTACAAAAATGCGGGTTCCAGGCCCTTGCCCATCTCCCCCCCTAGACTACGGGAACACCCTTTTCTCAGTGGCCTCCCGCTAGAAACCCTCGTTTTTCCCCTCCAATCCATCCTTAACCCCCTTTCCCCGCCCGTTTATCCACCCCTCTCCTCGCTACTCCTCTGCCTCTCCCCCCTGCCCAACCCCTTTTCCGGCTTCCCTTGCCAGCAATTCATTTCCCAAACTACTAACCCTGACCTTCAAGGCTCTCCATGACCCCTCCCCTCCATACTCTCTGCCCTAATTTCCCAAAAATCTCCCCTCAAGCACTCTCCGCTCCTTTACAGGGGCCTTCTCCCCGCTCTCCCCCATCAGCTCCTACCAACCGTCTCCAAGACTTCCCCCCGTGCTTCACCCACATTTTGGAATCACTGCCACCAAAACCCTCAGGGGCTCTCCTTTCCCCTTTCACCACTTTTAAAAAACCCCAAACCCGAAAAAAACCCAATTTTTTCGGCTTGCCTATAACCTTTTACTAAACTTGTCACTACTTCCTCCCAGACTGTCTGCCCCTACCCCCTGTCTCTTTCCCCCTCCTTTTTAGATTGTTAAACCCTCCGGGGGTCCTCTGTCCCCTTTTCGGCCAAATTTTCATTTTTCCCCCTCACTGTACCGTTTTACTTATGTAAATTTTTAGGTAACCCCCCTTTGAATGTACGCGCCCTTGAATCAAAGGCGCTTTAAAATAAATAAAAAAAAATAACCAATTTGAAATGTTTTACTAATCACATTCACAATTTTTCCAAGTTCTACAATGGCTTTTCTGTTCTTTATTAGCTTAACATATTTTATCATAGTATTTTGTTACCATATGATATTTATTTTTCTTTCAGAGATTTTGCCAACACCTAGTAACAAGGGTCAGCTCACAAAACCTTCCTCTACGCCATCACAAAATGTTTTACGTAAGTAATCATTCTTTTGAACACTTGTCTTCCTATTGGATTTTCCAACTGCTTACAAGAGTAAATCCTTGTAATGCATTTTTAAATTTCTTATACCTTTTATATAAAGGGTTTACTGGTAGGCTATGTTAGAAACCAAAAAAAAGGGATCATTACAGATAAATGATTTGTAACGGAAATATAATAACCACATTTTTTTCAAAAGAAAAGGGGGCAGCATCCTTGTTCCCTGTTAAATTTAAATTTTAAAATCTGTTAATGTCCTTCATAGATTGTCAGATGAAGAAAAGTAATAGATAGATAGATAGATAATAGATAGATGATAGATAGATAAGGACTTTAGCTCCCAAAAAGGGACACGTTTTAGATTTTTTAATCATTAGAAGTCTAGGTAAAAATTCAAAGTTTGCAGTGCCTTTGGGTGTAAATAGTATAGAATTAGAAATGATCTTTGTTTCTAATCAATGTAGTAAATTAATTAATACAAATCTATTGTCAGTTCCAAAAGATGAAGACTTTGAACACTGTTTCGGGGAGGGAATAAATTATGGAATTTTCCTTTGTAAAAGGACACTTGAAATGTATTGATTTTTATTTTACTAGGTCTTATATTTAAGTGTGGTTCTTATCTTCTTTTTTGGGAAAGGCCCCCGTTCAATCATCTTATCATCACCTGCCTTTTTACCAGACAAAAAATAAAACGTATTATTTAATGAATGATACACTTCTCTTTTTCTTTCTGGAAGAAGGCTAGTGCTTGGTTGTACAATTTACCTGTGATCATTGACAAAATTTGGCTTCAACCAAACAAGTCATAGCTGAATCCAAAGCGCAACACTTTTCAAGTATCAAATGTTCAGTAATTGAACCACAACTGTTTGCTGTGCTGATTATTCCCGATTATTGTCCCTGGGTTTTTATTTCAAAATTCATGAAGCAAAATGTTTTGAGGTATTTCAAACCCATATTATTATTCTAATTACCTTGCTCTAAAAGTAATGGGTTGCTTCCTGAGCCTGAAGACAATCCTCAGAGTAATCTGTCACTTAAAGGTGTTATCCTAGTTTAATAAAAAAAAAAAAATAGGTTAAAACAACCAAAATATATATAGTCACATTTCATTCAATCTTTCGTTGGAACTTGCCCCAGTCTCTGTTTATTTCCTCTTCTAGAGTCAGTGCATGACTGCTGCAGCCAATCAGTGCCTTCAGTGGTCGCTTGCCATTCCCTTGAAAACAATATTTGGCTTTGCACATCCAAAAATGGCACAATATCAGCCAGTTCCCAAAATCATAGCACACTATAAATTTAAAAATTGGGGTGGGCTTAAGCAGTTTTTTTGACAAAAAAAGGAATAAGAACGTAAAAAAAAATTTTTTGTATCCCAAAAAACAAAATGCTTTTCCAAAAATTCCTATTGCCTTTTTTATAGTTTTTTTTATTGATATGTTACTGATATTGGAATGTAAAATGTATATTGCTCCACACCCTGGCACTTATGCTCATTTTTTTTTTTAAAAAATTTTTTGGGTGTGCAAAGCCCCAAAAATTGATTTTCAGCTTGTGTAAAAGTGGCTGCCTTGTGTTGGTTTTTGCACTCCACCCCCCTTCACGGTTTTTTTAAAACAATGCTGTACTTTTATGGGGGCCTTCATCCCCGAAGTATGGAGGTCTGAACAGGCCCTAAAGAGAGGAAACGTTAGTGTAGGAACCCACCCGCATTTGAGGGCCCCCCTTGAAGATTGGGGGGGCCTTAAGCAGTTTTTTATCAAAAAGTGAACTAAAAACCCAAAAAATGTTTTATGTATCCCAAATGCAGAAATGCTTTTTTTTAAAAATTCCTAGTGTCTTTTGATATTTTTTTTTGATATGTGCTACTGTTTGGAATGTTTTAAATTTCTTGCCAATCCCCTTTCCATCACTTCTGCACCATCCACTTCCTGGAATTTGTATTCAAATGAACCCACTAAATTTTTTAAAATCAATGGTCATACATACAGCACTGGGGCCTGGGTGAGCTTTTGTTACTCTTAAATGCTAAAACTTCACAATAGCACCACTTGCAGTTTAATAGGGTACATCTAGTAGATCAGACAGTTCAATAATTCATTTGTGGCAAATTAGCATCCTAGGACAATACTATAGCACTATACATGTGAATACAAGAAACTTTGTAATATATTGAAAAATTATATTAAAGTGCCTCTTTCTTCACTTACAAACTGTCTCTCCTGCCCACATGCCACCTAGACTGGGATTTACTCTAAATTACTAAAAACCTTTTGGGGCGGGAAGACTATCACTATAAGGAATAAATTACCTGCTGGGGAAAGAAGTCGATGGAGAGAGGAGGGGGAAATGGGGGGATAGGAGGAAATGCAGAAATAGCTTAGCTCAGGAAAATTAGCGATTAGAGATGGAGCCTGCCGACGGAAAAGCTGGTGAAATATATAAAATCATTTAACAGCTTATTCTAAAAAGTTACCAATTGCCCCCCACTTTGTATAAACCAACACAACAAAATTATTTACCCTTTTAGTCCCTCTCTTATCCAGCCCTGAAGCCTCAGCATTTGGTCTGGCCTTTGTTTACTTTGAGTCAGCATGTGACTGAATGTGCCATTTCATTGACATCACTGCTCAGGAAGTGACTGACTCATAAGTAGTGTTGTTCATACTGTTCGAGGATAGGTAAGTTTGAGTCGAACTTCACGATTTTTTAGAACTCGAGCCGAACTGTTCGTTCGAGTAAATGTTTGCGTTCTACATCGCGTTCAACATGCTATTTTAATAGTTTTAGGCTCATTAAATCAGTGTAAAGTGCGCCTGAAAATATGATCCTCTCATAAATTTGGCATCAGGTATGCCTTGCACAGTAAACATAATGCGCCTAAAAAGGTGAATTGCACATTACATAATCTTGTAATGATACAGTATGTTATGCGCTTCCATGCGCAAGGTGCCTCGATAGGCACATTACATACACTTCCAATGTTTTGCTATGTGCCGCGATTTGCGCAAATCGCAGCACATAGTATATCATTGGAAGTGTATGTAATGCGCCTATCGAGCCATTGCAACGCACAGAGGCCCATAACATATAATTATAAGTTTATGTAATGCGCCTATCACATATATACTAGTAATGATATGTTATGCACCTCCATGTGCAATGGGCCTCGATAGGCGCATTACATACACTTCCAATGGTATGCTGTGTGTTATGGAGGCACACAGCATATCATTTTTAGGCGCATTTCAATGTGTCGTGCCCGACGTATAATGTGCCTAGTGATAGTGTACTGTTGTGGATGGTAATTACAGCTTCTGCTCACCTGTATAGGTATAAAAATTAACCGAACATTTTCTCTCATTGACTTTAATGGGGTTCGAGGTTCGAGTTCGACTTCTCAAAGTTCAAGGTTCAACTAGAACTTAAACTTTTTAGGGTTCGATCATCTCTACTCATAAGCTGTGATGTACACTGAGGCCACTGATTGGCTGTAGTAGCCATTTAGAAGTAACCAAAGATCAGATCGACCACCAATACTTCAATATTAGATTGGTTATCTTATACAGTTAAGGACAATAAGTAAGTTATTTTTTTCAGTCAGACAACCCCATTTAGGATACTAAACTTTTCAGTATGACTCATATGTCTAACAATATTTGTCTATGGAGAACAAGTGGATGTTTGATTTTGTGCCCTCCCTTGCAATAAATGTGGCTGAAACACCTGAACTCAATCAGATTGGTGTCCACATAATTTCTATGTACCCTCCTTGGTAATTATTGCCTCTGGGAAAACTGAGTTCAAGTAAGAGTTCTATTTTTAATTTTTGGTTTATTTAATTTATGTAATTCTTTATCCCAATTGTAACTATTTTATTTGCATGTTATTTCAGGAGATGGCAGCATAAGGTTGGTTAATGGAGCTGATTCCTGCCAAGGGAGAGTAGAAGTCTTCTACAAGGGTAACTGGGGTACAATATGCGATGATGACTGGGGAATGAAGGATGCAATTGTTGTATGCAGACAAATTAACTGTGGTGAAGCCCTGGACTACAAAAGCAATGCTTACTTTGGTTATGGGACTGGTCTAATACTACTGGACAATGTGAATTGTGATGGATCAGAGTCATATCTATCAGCGTGCTACAGTCTTGGCTGGGGAATTCACAACTGTGGCCACCATGAAGATGCTGGAATCATCTGTGCTGGTAAATGACACTTGCATTCTAAGGGCTTGTTCCCATGGCAAGGGTTATTGGTTGGTTTTTCAGATGGTTTGCGGTTTTACAAACCATCTGAAAACTGACAGGCAACGCACCCCCATAGACCTTAATAGAAAATCTGTGCAGAAGTCCCCACCGGACGGTTCTTTACATCGCTGGCAGTCCGAAAGACTTAGAACATGTTCATTTTTCTGCCCAGTTTTTGGACAGAACATGAACATGTGGGTGCGAGGGGGGGGGGCGAATTGAATCTGCAGACTGTGGACAAAAGTTGTACCCCTATGTGCCAAAAAAAGACTAAATACTGGTTGGGAAATCCAGTAATCTGGTATTTGCTGTGTAAACGCACCTAAATGGGCAAATTCTGCTATATACTGTAGCACTAGACACATCAAATTTCGAGATTATATGCAAACCCTGAAACCATTTAAACTAGATACTGACTTAGCTAGAAGTTTACTTTCATTCACTTAAATGTTGTGGCTCATATAAATCAGAGGACACAAACCTTTGTAACTTTGAAGCAGCACCAGAGCATTGTATGGAAAGACAAAAAACAAGTTGCAAAGCCTTTTAAGTATCAGTTTTGCACATCACAAAATAAATCCAGACATTTGAAAAAATATTTGTTTCTATGCACCATGCAAAATTAATTCATGAAATACCCTTTCTATCGATTTTCTCACCTATTTCTTCTTTATAAACCCTCATAATGGTTGTACTGAGAAAAACTGTTTTTATAAATGTCTAGGTCTAAGACTTTTCTCATAGCAACCAATCAGAGCTCCCGTTCCATGACATATAATGCTCTGAAAAACTGAGAGAGGAGCTCTGATCGGTTGCTATGGACAACAAAGAAAGTTTTACACCTGGACAGTTTTCATACATGTCCCCCTATATTTTTCATGTCAAACGCCAATGCTGCATTTTTGTGGGTGGTCACAGGTAGTGTTGACGGCCTTGTTCAGTGCTTAGGCAACTGGATGCTTCCCGCGCTGCTCTGTAGGATGTGCAAAGCTGTAGTTATCCCTATCTAGGAAAGTAGTGTAATTGTATTATAGAGACTTAGGCATAGCAGTAATAGGAATGTTAGATTCAGTAAGCTATAGGTTAACATTAAGGTTACTTTCCCCAGTTGTAGTCTGCCTGGTAACAGCAGCGTCATAACCCTCAGCCAATAGGGAGCTGAAACTCTGTGAAGCAGAAGGGGGGTTAGTTGGCAGCAGGGGGATTCATATAAATAGTGAGACATGTAGAAAATCAGAGAGAGAAGAGAGAAGTCTGTTTGAGATTCTGCCACAGGATTGTGGGCAGGAAACAGCACCCATCCCACCTTTGGGATGAGAGGCGGCAGATTTGAGTGGAAGGCAAGGAAGAAGCCTTAAGAACATAGGACTTGTAAATAGTTATCCGTTGACAGCAAGTAAGCCGGGCAAAAACTGGGGGCAGAGCTTCGCCTCTAGCTGGAGCTCATTGGAGTGAGGGCAAGAGAGGCCTCTAACGCAGCTGAAGTACGAATTAGCCCCCCCTGAGCTGAGTGGAGAATCCACGGAAGGTCAGTCAGGGTAGAGCAGTGAGGTTGAGCTGGAGAGAGCCCCCTCTGGAACTGCTGGATGAGTGCGTGCTACTGGAGCTGGTTGAAACTCAATGTGGACGACTGGATTGTGTCGTTGCTAGAGGAAGCAAAGGAAAGTAAAGCCACAGTTCTCCCGATTAGCTGTTATCTTGTCTGGTTATTTATACGCCGGTACACCTCAGCACAGTGAGTCCCACATCGTCCTCTCCCCGCAATTGAAAAGAACCTGAAAGGAGTGCCAACCATACCTATTTTACAGTTGGGAGTGCCAACCATAGCGCTCCCCGTTCTTTACAGCTCTATCTCCCTATCTTCATCACATTCCTGCTGATATGGGCCATAGCTCAGATTCTCTGGATTTTCTGTGGCTTCTGATTGTTAAATCATATTTAAAGTAGAATCATCCGGCCATTCCTTGCCAGGTGTTTGAGGTTTATCCTGTCCTGGCTCTTGTCCCAGGGCATCTGCTGCTGTATTTATCCCTGAGAAAGATTCTGAGCATGTTGTCGGCCTTGTACCTGTCTACTTTCCTGCTTTGTCCTTCAGCTTGTCTATCTGGCACCTATTGCCCAACTTCTGGCACTTACGACTATTGTCATGTCATTTCCTTTGGCCTAAAAGTATAATGATAACAGAACTGAATGCATTGACATGGGTGTGCGCCTTTGGTCTGGTACACTCAAGCTAAAAAAAAAAATGTTTCAGTTCTCATAGGAACCTTTTTCAACCCAGGAATCTTTTTTATGTCATTTGGCCTGTCCTATTTTTTTTTTTAATCATTATAATTTTTATTGCAGATTTTTCAAAAATAACCTGCATAATCATAACATGAAAAAACATTAACAAGCCATGTAGTATCAATCAAACAAAGCTGACATAACATATAAGATGGAACAAGCATTTACAGGCAGGTTTCCTTCTATACATCTTTTCTAATTAAAGGAGACAGGGGTAGATGTTCTCATAAAACAAAGAAGTGTGACTATAGAATGAGTATGTTAGGTGGCATAATTCGAAATCATCCAGATCCATCATTTTTGTTTTTGTTTTCAAAATTAAATGAGAGGGGATTGAGAGGTTTATTTAATTTCGGAATTGGATATTTACTCTATTCAGGACCTCCACGAAGTTTGGCGTAAGTGTTGATTTCCAATGCCGAGCTATGGTGAGTCTAGTGACGATAAGAATGTGCTGAAGAACCGTTTGGTAAGAGTATGGAATGTCGCCCATACCGATGTCCAGTAGTGCAAGTTCTTGTGTAAGGGTGAACTGCGTACAATATAGGTGTTGGATCAATCGTTCCTGGCCTGTCCTATTTTTCACTACTCCAAATGTCATTCCTGAAGACGCACTAAAGCATCATTGCTACTGCTACCAATCTGTGACTTTTCTGCAAGAAGATCTTCAGGCTGGAGTCTTTAGAAAGTCCCACATACTAGTTCCCTTCTGTCGCGATAGTTCCATTCTTAGTTGCTGACTGCGTCTTCTATGCATGTATGTTACACAGCATTCACTGCACGTGTTCACAACACACACCATGGCAAGTCGCCTCTAGGACTGCATCTCCCTCCATTGCCTTGCCAATACACCACATCATATCCCATGCAGTCCTCCTCACTCTTCACTGGCCTTTCAACATTGCATGTGCATGACCCTGGGCAGGACAGAATGCTTCCCTGACCAGTAAACAAACACCGTTGCTAAGCACATGTAAACCAGCCCATTCTCTAAAACCGTAGCACTTTGCCAATAGTAACCAAGGACGTACATCCTTAGATTTTTGGTCCCCACATTTTCAACTATAATCTTTGTAGTGAGACAACCCCTTTAAGTCTTCTTCTCTAGTAGCCAAGACTTTTTTGGTGTTGGGGCAACGCTAGTCAAAACACACACATCCTTGAAGTATTGTCTACATTAGGGTGTATGCTTTATGGTAGCTGAAATGTCAATTGGCACCAGTTATTACAGCTCCCAGAAAAAGGTTATAGCCCTCTCAGACCAGATTAGGAACACGCATACAATAGAGCTGACATTGACACAACCACTATCTAAAGTTATCAAGATCATCCTTTCCCCGTTTACGCAGCAAAGCTTAATCCTAAACACACATTATGAAGGACATGTATGAAAACTGTGGGTCTAAGACTTTCTTTGTTGCCCATAGCAGCCAGAGCTCCCTTTCACTTTTTCAGAGCACTATATGAAATGAATGGGAGCTCTGATTGGTTGCCATGGGCAACAAGGAAAGTCTTAGACCTAGACAGTTTTCATACATAAGGCCCTAAGTGTTAGCCCATTGTGAAAACTCTAAGGCCCCGTTCACACGGCTTATTTGCCGACGGATTGGCGCCGTACTCCGCGCCGGATTTGCGCTTCAATACGGCGCCAGTCCGTCGGAGTCATTACGGTAATCCACTGCTCTCATAGAGAACAGTGGATTCCGTCGCTCCTCCCCGCTCGGCAAATCCGCCGCGGGGGGACAAAGTGACATGCACATTATTTACGCCGGACCGCGGTAACACAATGCATTGTCTATGGGGCTGGGAGCGCGCCCCCGCCGCGCTCCAGCCCCGCCCCCGTCCCGCCCCTTATTCACGCCGGATTTGTGAGCTCAATACGGCGCACAAATCCGTCGGGAATAAGCCGTGTGAACACGGCCTAATGGCTTGTGTGAGAATGGGAATATTT
The DNA here is from genome assembly GCA_025379985.1 of Phyllomedusa bahiana. Lineage (NCBI taxonomy): Eukaryota > Metazoa > Chordata > Amphibia > Anura > Hylidae > Phyllomedusa > Phyllomedusa bahiana. The sequence continues at coordinate 12,077 of JAODAL010014000.1, forward strand.
ACAGATCACATGCAAAAACAACCCAAAACTTTGTTTATATTGTTATATGTTTATATTGACAGCTAATTTCTAATTCATCTTTAATAGGTTTGTCTCATCAGACAACTGCTTTTATAATATAGCCTTGACCAGCTCCCAGAAACCAGATGATTTTTCTAGGGAAGTCTCTGGCAATGTAGTATGGCCCACACAAGGATTCCTCCTGAATGGGAGCCACGAGCACAGAGCAACTCGACATCCTGGCACACAGAGGGGGTCCTGATGAGCTGGGGACAAATGGGGCATATGATAAGGGGTTGTCTTTATGAGATGAGACATTTAAGTCATTGTAGTGAAATAACTGCAATATCATCAGTACTGTTGCATAGATTCATATTTCCAACATTACCTGCGAGATATGCACTGTCACTATTGAAATAAGATAGCTGCTGAGTTCCCAAGTGAGAGGGCGCCACTGTATTTTCCAGGTAAGGCTAGCATCCAACAATCCTTCTTATAAGTCACATTGATGGCTATAGTTGAAAGGCTTTTCTCACAAGGCTGAGTCCCAAGCAGTTCTACAGTCAGTCTGTCTTCAAGCTGTGGGTGGTTTTATAACAGTGATTAACATATATAGTTTCTCTGTATGCAGCTGAGCTGTTATAATGACAAGTGCAGGAGATGTTATCTGTTCAGTAAACACAAGGTACATGTTCTGTGAGGACTGAAGACAATGGCTCATCTGTAACCTTGTTAGAGATAATTAGCTTGCACTGAAGCTCAATCCGTCCATGGAATGACGTCACTCCAGGCTCTAAGCTCTCTTCTCCAATCATATAATAGATTTATGGTCAGGGGATCAGTTAACCATAGAAACCTGTGTGCACTCAGAGCACAACAAATATCTCTTACAAAAAAACAAAAAATTCAGCTCACCTACTAATGTGAAAAGTAGTTGCACGGAAAACGGAGCGGTCCAGAGCAAATCTCTCGAGTATATCCAATAGAAAACATAATCCAAATGATCCAGCAACTCTTCTTTATTGCCATAAAATTAAAAAACTTGCGGTCTTTATTTCAAATAGTTAAAAATCCTAATAGGATACCATACAATGTAGCAAGCGTACCACCGACGCGTTTCGAGAAAGATTTCCCTTAGTCCCTTAGTTATCTCATGACTAAAGTAAAATCTATTGACCAATGTTTTTAGAAAAAGTCTTCAATTAATTCTCCCTTCATGTTGAAAGCTAATCTTTGTAGTGAGAGAAACCCTTTACGGGACCACATATCTTTTTCATATATATATTTTCAGGTACTGCTGCATAATAAAACCCCAAAAAATGTTTTTCCACTTACTGTTGTTCTATTGCTGCAGCTGCTGACCATGTCTCCTGCTCCCCTATTTACTTATTTTTGCTGTGAATGGCACATGGCCACTGAGGGCATTTTACTTGACGTCACTTTTTGAAATAATTTGCCAACACTAATGTCAAGAGAATAGCACATGACTGCTTAAAGAGGTTGTCTCACTACATTGATTCATCTTACCTCAGTCCTGTTTTCTTGGTTTCATTTTGAATTCAGGGACGTGTTTACTGGCTTCTACGAGGCTGCAGCAACCAATGCTGACAGCCTATCAGGAGAGATCAAACAGGTCTGTAGCTATAGCGACCTGAGGAGCTGATGCAGCCCATACAAGAGGGAATATCTCAGAATAGGTAGGATACTGTTAATGGACACATATTGCAAAGTGACTTATTTTTGCAACATAAAAAGCAATCCTTGTAGTGAGGCAAGCCTTTTAAGCCACTGAATGACCAAAAAGGTCACACGACATTCATAGCAGCAAGAAGTAAACAGAAGACCGGTGAGACGGCAGTAAGTTGAAAAGTGTGTATTTATTTTTTTTGTAATTATACACCAGTACCATAAAATTTAAAAAAATAAAGTCAGACACCTCCTTTAACGTGGTGTTCCCACCATAGACTTAAATGGCATATCACTAGGCTATGCCATCAAACTCTGGTAGGAGAGTCAAGTGCAACCAATTTGATTTCAGGGGGCCCATTGTCGAGATAAGTGCAGGTACTGGAGGTGGGACCCACACCTTTCAGAGTTTAAAGGCATATCCTAGCAATATAACAAAAACCTAGGACTAAGAGCCTGATCTTCCATGAGGCTTGAAACATTTGAGGCATGAACAGAGGTTACTTCAAGATGTGCTTTTTTGCTCTTGAACAGTTTTTTATGGGATTTTGCAATAAATTTAGAATTTTTTTCCAATGTGCTGGATCTACTACTGTCCTGCACCCACTTCACGTACCCCCAGGGGTCTATGTGGAGCTCGACAGGCAGCTAAACCCCTTCCTACTTGTCAATAATTACGACCGTGTTTGAAGTCTGTAGTTTTATTAACAGGATGTAGGATTGGGTAAAACTGATGGACAAACAAAAATGTACATTAGAATACACATAGGCTGTTTGTAACAAACATAAAAACAGTGTACAAGGTAGAAATACAGTAAACTTTACATGGTGGACAACATGCTTAGGTCATTCTGAATAACAGCACAGTATAATCTGTCATAGCTACATACAACAAGTGCTAAACTGTACTAGCAGTGCTTATGAAGCTAGATATAGCTAGACATTTCCACAGCCGAACAGCTTACCAACTATGCTTCAACAAGAGTAGAGATGAGATGGCTGATGTCCTCTCTGTGTAGACATGAGGTGAAATGAGTCATCTACCCATATTGCAAAAGAGCTTCCTCTTAGGCAGGAAACAACAAACATTTGTGAAACCTTACAAACAAAGGCCACAAGGTGGCACCAAAGGCATTAATTATTTAACTAATGCATGTAAACCATAGAGAGACAATATAGACATTAATGACATGCCTATAAGCAGCACAACTACTACCTTGGATATCCTAGCAATATGCCATCAAAGTCTATGATGGGAACACTCCTTTATTAATTACTGTTGCATGTGATATGTACTGTATGGTTATGAAACTTGACAACACATATACTGTATTTTAAATTGTGTATATACCTGTTCTTCGATTCCATGACCTATCTTAATGTAAGTCTTTCCTTTTTCTTCTGTTTTTGCATAATATTTCGCTACTGTAAAGGTCTAGGAATTTCAACTACAACCCTGAGCTCCAATCCTATAGCTCATGACACCGCAGAGTCATTTACTGACACAGCCACAGGTAAATGAGACACAGTTTTACATATTTATTGTATTACTATACTATTGTTTAGAGCACAATATACAAGTTACTGTTAATTTTTCACTTATAGTTACATGGGGAGGAAGTCAACCTTCTCCTGAGACCGCTTTGCTTACCACTGCATTTTTTCATCCTGGGAAAAAACGTAAGTTCCTTTCTTCTTTTTAAGTTTTATTTTCTTGTCTCTTTTGCTATATAAAAACTATGAATTAATTTTAGTCAATAATATTACGGAGATCTGCTTATTTATTCTCTTTTAGCTATTTTTTTTTAAAGAAGTTACTAATTCTTTTATCAGTCTAACATTTCATAATCTGTAATAAAGTATTTTTACCGTAAATTGCCTGACAACCAGAAGTCTTGAAAAAGTAGAGTCAGAGTCCTACAGTGTGGCAGCTGCGTGTGGACGAAACCACCAGTCACCAATGCCCACATGAGCTTGCCAATGACATCACTTTCTCCTGCACACTCTTCTAGCTATTGGCAGCCACAGTTTCTTCCATATGTGGCAGTCTCACCATGGACCCCCGGTGAAAATCTGGCACTTGTGGGTAATGTCCTAAATTTAGTGACCCAACAATGAAGAAACTAGGTATTTTATGTCAGTATAGTTAAAGGGGTTTTGCCACAAAGTAAAATTAACGTGGGAAGCTTGCAAATGAAATAGCAAACATTTTCACCATTCATAATTATTAAAAATTCTGCACCGTTTTTGTTTTAGCGGCTCCTTTAGTGATCCATTGTTTACAGCTCGTCTGCAGGGGATACGACCAGGGCTGAGAACTCCTCAATCCTGGTCGCACATGCTCAGACATCACCTCCTCTCAGGCAGCTACTGAGTGTTCAAACTCCAGGTGCTATCAATCTACTCCCGTCCTCTGTGCTCCTTAGTAATTAGTCAAACAGTGCAAATAAATTAAAAAGAAACCTAAATGAGGTTTGTGCATTGATAAAGAGAAAAAAAACAGAAAAAAACATAGGTTTGGTTCCTGCAGGGATTTGAACCTAGGACCCTTGTGCTGTGAGGCAAAAACTTAACCTCTCAGCTACTCACAATGCTTTACATAAACAGACCTTTCTTTGACTACAGAGAGGAAAGGCCTGGTGATGTCATCCTGATGGGTCACATGGTATGCAATTCAAACAAAACACACACGCCTCCTTCTGAGCACACAGAGCTGAAGAGCTGGATGCAGGAGGTATGAAATGAGATTGTGGCAAAACCCCTTTAAGTACTGTAATTTAAGAAAAAAAATATCCTATCCTTTCTTGGGAATGGTATGGAATGTCACACTAAACATCAGGAGAGTATCTGAGGGGGAACAAATATTGCATTTGCACCCAGTCTCTTCATACTTCAAAGACTGTAATGACCTATCTGCCATATAAGAAAACACCAGTGCTATACATTGCATAGTTGGTGGGCTTTCTACAGACTTTACATCAATATTCAGGAGAATCATGTGATGGCTCTGGGCTTCATAGTGATTCCAATTTCTGTGTAGCATTAAGACATATGGTCCTCCATTCACTACCCCCTCTATGAGTCAGAATGTAGAGCCATGCTGATTCATCCTCACAGGCTCTTATATACTATTGCTGTCTAAAAGTTACACAGCGTAAACAGACAGCATAAAAATGCACCAGATTAATCAGTGGCTCAGGCTGATTAATAAATTGATGCAACTTTAGACCTTAACTTTTTAGACCAGTTTTCTTTTGCCCTACTTTATGTGCCATTTATGTGCCATTTATGTGCACATTTTTGCCGCAGATCTTGGTCAGTGTCACGCTCGGTTCCTAAATAAGGCCAAACCTACTTTCATTTGAGCCACAACCCCATGTTGAACAGTGTGCAGAAGTGTCTTAAGTCCATAATACAGTAAATGTCTGTGACATGCGGCGCCAAGAATGCGACACTTTTTGGTAAGTTTTAACATACTTTTTCTGGTGCAACCACATATACTGGGTTGCAAAATCATTCATACCCCTTGAACTGTTCATAATTTTTAAACATTACAGCCACAAACTTAAATTAATTTTATTGATCTTTTATTTGAAAGAGCAACACGAAGTAGAAAGCATTCATAAAGTGTAAAGAAAATGATGCGTGCTTCCCCAAATTTTTGTAAATTAAAAAAACTGAAAAGTGGCATGCAAATGTATTCTGCCCCTGAATCATTATTTTGTAGGACCACCTTTAGCTGCAATAACAGCTGAAGTCTGTTGGGGGATGTCTCTACCAGCTTTGCACATCTAGGGACTGGAATTATTGCCCATTCTTCTTTGCAGAATAGCTCTAGCTCAGTCAGTTTGGTTGGTGAAAGTTTGTGAATAGCAATTTTCAAGTCATGTCACAGATTATCAATGGAATTTAGGTCTGGACTTTGACTGGGTCATTGTAACACATGAATATGCTTTGATTTAAACCATTCAATTGTAGCTTTGGCTGTATGTTTATGGCCATTGTCCTGCTGGAAGGTGAACCTACACCCCATTCTCAAGTCTTTTGCACTCTTTAACGGGTTTCCTCCAGGACTGCCCTGTATTTAGCTCCATCCATCTTCCCATCAACTCTGACTAGCTTCCCACTCCCTGAGGAAGCAGAGCATCCTCACAGCATCATGCTGCCATCACCATGTTTCACGGTGTGGATGCGGTGTTCAGGATGATGTGCAGTGTTGGCTTTCTTCCATACATAGTGTCTGGCATTTAGGTCAAAAGGTTAAATTTTGGTCTCATCTGACCAGATCACCTTGTTCCACATATTTGTTGTGTCCCCTACATAGCTTTATGAAAACTACAAACAGAACTTCTTATGACTTTCTTCTTGCCACTTTTCCATAAAGGCCAGATTTGTGGCGTACACAACTTATAGTTGTTCTGTGGATAGATTCTCCCACTCAAGCTGTGGCTCTCTGCAGCTCCTTCAGAGTGACCATGAGTCTCTTGGCTGCTTCTCTAATTAGTTTTCTCCTTGTCTGGGCTGTCAGTTTAGCTGGACAGTCATATCTTGGTAGGTTAGCAGTTATGCCATACGCTTTTCATTTATGGATGATGGATTGCTCTGTGAGTTGTTTAGAGCTTCAGCTATTTTTTTAAACCTAACCCTGCAATCCACTTTGTCACAATTTTATCCCTGAGCTGTCTAGTGTGTTCCTTGATTTTCATGATGCTGTGTATTCACTAATGTTCTCCAACAAACCTCTGAGGCCTTCACAAAACTGTTGTAGTTATATTGAGAATAAATTACAGATGTACTCTATTTACAAATTAGGTGACTTCTAAAGGCATTTGGTCACACTGGGTTTTATTAAGTGGTATCAGAGTACAGGAGGCTGAATACATATGCACGCCACACTTTTCAGCTTTTTTAATTCGCAAAACTTTGTAAAAGCACATTATTTTTTTATCCTTCACAAATACTTGCTACTTAGTGTGGCTCTATCACATAAAATATCAATAAAATACATTTAGACTTGTGGCTGCGATGTTTAAAAATGAGGAACAGTTCTTGACGGACATTGGGCGACATGTCCCATTTGGACTGTGCCATTTTTTGGGTGTGTTTTGAGCCAAAAACTGATGCCCTATTCTCTATATAAATGAACTGTAATACACCAAAACTAGGTGCATTATACGCTAAGCACAACACATTTGAATGTGCCTAAAGGAGGCACATCAAATATGCTAGCAATGATACTCTATGCACCTACATTTTGCTATATGCCTAGATTAGGTGCATCAATTATATAATGTAAGGTATACTACACGCCAGATTTCTGACAGGTTCTTTCATTCAGGTGCACTATAGACTCATTTATTGTGCCTTAAAACTGGCGTGGCAGCGCCTCTTTTCTGACATGTCCCATAGTGTTTACAAAGTGGATCTCCCCACAATATAAACTGAATATGAAAATATGAACAGGGTCTGTTAAAATCAGACAACCTTTCCAAGATACTAACTATAGCCTCCAGAGCAATCGCTGCTATAATTAACTGTGTAAATAGTTAGATAATTAGCTCTGAATCTAATTAACTATGCAATTTGGTGGCAGCATAATTTATTAAATTAATTAAATGTACAAACGTATATTTTTCAAACCAGACATTTCAATGTCTAAATTTGGACAGCTACATTCAACTGTTTCAGTGTTACTAGGTCTCATGAGGAATATACAGAAGATGGTTTATACATTATAGCTTGTAGCAGACTCATGCCTGTCACCCTTTGCTGTTAGGGTCACCAGATTAATTATCATGTTACAAAGAATGACTAATAGAGTCTTCCTTGGCTTGACTATGCTTTTTTGTGATTACTATAAATCAATTTAAACAAACCTCAATTTCCCAAGACAAGGCAGCCAATTCCATATCTAGGATAATGGGAATATAAAGGGGACGATGAGCAGCATTATCCTACAGTATGACCCTTTTTACTGTATAAATCTGACTGTGCTTTAGTGCATTCTGGAAAAAAGAAAAAGAAAAGCATGATTTAACTTTTCTACTTAAAAACAGTATAATGTTTCATATGGAGAATAGGGTTGTATTTTCAGATTTATAAATTCAGAGAAACCTAACCATAATTTAAAAAATACCAAACTACTTTACAATAATTACTCTAATTGTTCTAAGTGATAGAAAATTATTTTCTCATTTTATTTTTATTTACGTATAAACTATCTGTTTACTACTACTGTCTGGAAAAATATTAACATTTGTTAAATTGATTGCTTTTACTTTTTATTCACCAGGTGGCAGTATAAGACTTATAAATGGAAATAGCAGCTGCCAAGGAAGAGTAGAAGTTCTTCATCAGAATACTTGGGGAACTGTATGTGATGATGACTGGGATTACAACAACGCACAGGTGGTTTGCAAGCAGATGGGTTGTGGTCCTGCCATTGTGGCTACCACTCTTAGTTATTTTGGCTATGGCAGTGGTCCCATCCTCCTTGATAATGTGGATTGTGTTGGTACAGAGAAAGACCTAATCGACTGCTTCCACTTAGGTTGGGGGCAGCATAATTGTGGACATCATGAAGATGCAGGTGTAATATGTCAAGGTGAATATGTTATATATCTTTTATATGTCAGCTGTATATCCACAATACAACATAGCCTTATACATTCTGTACCCTCTTAATGGAGTTAGTAGTGTCAGGGCCGGATCCAGGTTTATGTCATCTACCATACAATGCTTCAAAAAATATCTAGCTGGGAATGAGGCCTGAAATCTACAATGCTGCTAATACTAATTATTTTTACTAGGAGTCAAGACTTGGAAGATTCCAGACAAATCATCAAATTACCAAAAGCCTTAAAAATTACCATCTAATTATTATAATCTAAAAAGGGTTATGTGGTTCACCATACCCGGGTCTCAAATCCCATATAAATTATGTAAAAATAGTACCATTATTTCCCTAGACAACGGATAAATGTCTGCCCACATATCTCCAGACAAAAACAGACCCACACAGATATTGGTATAGACCCAAGAATTATAACAGTACTGTATAGCCCCATATAAAGATTGTAACTATGTACAAGTGGTAATAACATCCCAACAAGCCCCTGCTTACTGACAGAGAAATTGCCCCAAAACAGGTAGCTCTGCCCTAGGGAGGCTAACTCTATATAAATGTAGAAAATAGGTAAGTAACACAAAGGGCCACATGTATGAAATTTGGCGTTTAAATGCCAAATTTCATACACATTAAAATAGCATAGAATGTGCCTGATTTATGAACCTGGTCTACAGCGGGTTATAAATCAGGTGCATTCTAGCGCTATGACGACATTTCTGGCTCAGGTATACCACTTAGAAAGTGGTCTACCTGTTCCAGCAGAAATTCTCCTAGAAATGCCATAGCGGAGCTATAAATCTATAGCTTCGTACGGTTGTAGTGTGCCCCTCCTCCCACACACCCTCCGATCTCAGGCGCATTATGAAGTGCCTGTTGTGCTCTGTAATGCTCCTGTTAATGTCATACGGGAGGCTTTGCGCTAATGTGAACGGGGCTGCGCCTGATGTCAGGCTGAAAATACGCCAGACTTCTGGCGCAGCCCTGTTCAAACATGTCTCCCAAAATGTAGATATATGAAATTATATAATATGGAGCCATACAGTTCAGAAAGAAAGGTTCAATTGGGGTGCATAAGGGGACCAAAAATACAGAATACATATCCCAAAATGTCAGCACAAATTTAAGTATATCATAAGTGCATCCCTATGTGTTTCCCTGCTTACACTATGTGGTTCATCAGGGGAGTAGATAGACACAGCAAAGGAAAAGAACAAAGGGATACATGGCATACTGTACACACAAAGCATGGGATATAGACATGGATGTTGTAGATAGCGCTCATTAAAGTAGGTACTGAATAATCACCACAGAAACCTAGGCATTAGAGGATATACCTACTTGAATGAGTGCTATCTACAACATACGTGTCTATACGCCATGCTTTGTCTGTATATATCCATTTGTTCTTTTCCTTTGATGCACCTGCTTTTAGCTATATTTTCCCCTGATGAACGCATAGTGTAAGCAGGGAAACGTGTGGGGATACACTAATTATGTAGGCAAATTTGCACTGACATTTTGGGATGTATGTAGTCTGTATTTTTGGTCCCCTGACACAACCCAATTGATCCCTCTTTCTGCACCGTGTGGCTCTTTATTACATAATTTATTTGTACCTACATTTTGTGATACCTATTTTCATCTTTTAAATAGGGCTAGCCTCTGTAGGACAGAGCTGCACCTTTCAGAGTGATTAGTAGGTGGGGACTTGTTTGTATCCGATCATCCCTTGTAGATAGTTTCATTCTTTATATGGGGCTACACAATACAGTTATATAATTCTTGGGTCGATACGAATATATGTGTGGGTCTGTTTTTGTCTAGAAATTATATTTGGGAGACATTTATCTGTTGTCAGGGGAAATGATTTGTTACTATTTTTAGATCACCTATATGTGGGTGGTACCACGTAAGCATTTTTAGATTATTATAATTGAAAGTTAATTTTTAAAGGGGATGTATCGCTTCCTTAGTTCAGCTGATTCACACTGCTCTCAGCTTCTTAACTCTGGAAATAAAGGGGCGTTTTTTCCCCTCCCAGCTGGGTAACATCATCCCCCCCTTCACTATGCATGCTGGCTCCCGAGAGTTCCCATCCCCCCCTCTCTGAGTCCACATGTCACTGTGTCTTTCCCTATGCAGTCTTATTTTGTAAGAGCTGTATACATACCACAGGCTGCATTCAATCTAGACCGAGCAACTGAACTCTTCTCCTCTCACAGCTGGAGATGCTCTATGAACGGCACAGATCTGCTTCTATGCAGGAGAGTTAGGCACCGGGACAAAACTGTTATGTTTTCTCATTGTAGAATCTGTTGCAGTCTTTTTCTGCTGGGTGTGGAGAGAGAAAATGCTATGGCCCCTAACTCTGAGTCAGGCAGGGATCGACACAAATTGTGCTATTTCCTGATTGTGTAAGCCCTTCAGTGTAATTCTGTTTCTTCTGCCTGTATAGAGTGAAAATGTGACGGTCCCTTACTCTGAGTGAGAGACACCGCTCCATGAATTCGACCGGGGGCTGTATAGAATGTAAATGAGCTCTCAGCTAGTGAAATGCAAGGAGGAGGGATCCGACCAGGACTGGATATCAGTGTAAAAAGAAACAGAAGATAAGGAAAACTGTGAATACAAGAAAGCTTTGCTAATGACATCCAATTGCAAAGTTGCTTGTTTTCATTGTCCCCTTATTCTGAAGACTATTTAATGAAATGATAAAACCCCTTTAAGTCTCTTGGTATTTCAGAGATTTGTTTAGTTGAAGAGGCTTTTTTTTTTTCAGTGATAATTTATTTAAGAAGAATCCCACTTTTAGGGTATGTTCACACGATGTACTGCGGCGCGTACAGTACAGCAGCCCGCTGGCTCCATTGACATGCATTACTCGCGGCGCGTAATCGCCGCAAGTAATTGACATGTCACTTATCTCCCTGCGTGTACAATATGATCATATTGTACGAGCGGGGAGAGGAGGCGTAATCCATAGTTTTCTATGAGAGCTATGGATTACCGTAATTATGGGCCGCATTTCTCCGCATATTAAGCATAGTACGCCACGAAATGCGCCCCAAAATAAGCCGTGTGAACATAGCATTATGGTTGCATGCAGCTTGTCATAGCAAGCTTACTTACACTAAAGGGGATACATGTTTGCCAGAGTATCCAGCAAGCATAATTAGCGCTGATAGCAGGAAAAAATTCACGGCTCATTTTTTGGCTGTCTGGATTCTGGTTTGTATACTCCCATGTGCTATTTCACTTTCCCTAAATCATGCCTATACCATATTATAGATGGTTATGCTGTGACAGTTGCCATACAAGAAATAATGGAAATTTGAAGAGCAGGGGTTTGTATTTCTAGCTCCTAGGAAGCTTGTAGCCTGTCCCACATTGTAATTTTTATTTCTTGTTAATATCATTGAGGGACACAGCACGTTGGGTATAAGCCCTCACCTTAGGAGGCTGACACTGGGCGGAAACCAGGCATGTAGGCTCTGACTGGATGGACTATATCCCTCCTACCGACGCCAGGCTCCTGTGTTTTAGCCTAGTGTCTGTAGGAGGCCGATAATGCTCTACAGATCTGCTGCATTTTTGATTTAAGTTTATTTCTTTTTCCCTTTCAGAAAGTAATGAAGTTTTTCCTCACCTGTCCGTGCATGGTCGCACTTTGATTGTGTTCCCCACTGAGGGTGTCAGCAAACCAGACAGCTGCTGTTTATTTCTTCTTATGTGCCGGTCACCCACCTCACTTGCTGCCTCTGAAGTTTCCAATTAGATTCCGCTAACCCTTCTCTGGAAGGTTCACGCTACCAAAGGGGTGGTGTCGCATACACTCGAAGACGTAGGATAAGTAAGTTCCCCATCCCTGTTTGGGGTTTTCTTTTTTATAGTGCTGTCGCTGCATTTTTTCATGCAGCATTCTTTAGTGTCTTGCTTTAGGGTTCCCTTCCTCTTTTCCCAGGGGGCTGCAGGAACTTTTTTCCTTCCAGCCCGTCGCGGTACCACAGCGGTGCTGCACCTCTTACGTTTCGCCTTCAGTGCTTGTTTCTTAATTCTACACGGGGCAGCAGGGACACTTTTGTACCCTTGCAGCCACTCTGATGGTCCACTGCGGCACCGCCTCTTTACCACACATTCTGCCAGTGGCACGGTTTTCGGTACATTTTTTTCCTTCAGGGAGTCTTTCTTCTCACCCTTCCAGTTCCCTCTGGTTGCCCATCACGCCGCTCCGTGGCCAAGGCACGTGCATGGGCTGCATCGAAAATTTAGTCTCCGGCTTTTCCAGGGCCTAGGCCGCAATTAGGCCATGCTGTATTCTGGGCCTGTACCACCCCTTAGGCCTCCCACCTTGCTCCTACTCCTTCCCATGTGTTTCTCCAGGGAATTTCATTGTTGTCTCCAGAGGATACAGCATCTGTTGGTGTAGCAAGCTGGTCCTCTTGGGCCATATGCCCCCTGGTTTCCATGTCCCTTTACAAGGACGATGCGCCAAAGCTACCCACTCCTAAAGTAGTAGAAACTTGTTTTGCTTATAGCTGCTTTCCCATGGAATGGCAGTTGTTATTCAAGCTCTTATACGGCTGTCAGAGACTCCCTTCATATTAAAAATGAGGATATCTCCCACTCTCAGGAAAAGATTTTTCTTTAAGTGTAGCAGATGGCAGTGATTGGTATTCCCTACTCACATGGAGTTTGAGATTTTTTTTTCAGGGAGTAGAAACATCCTGATGTAGAGACTTTTACCTTCTATGAGGCAGCTTACTACCCTTTTTCCTGAATAGCAAAGGCGTTATCTACTGGTTGTAAGCCAGCATATGGCACCCTTGATTTCTCCTTGTGGTACTGGCAATCACCTAATCCATGGATGGCAGAAGTATGAGTGATCATTATTTTTTGCAATCTCCCCAGTATTGAATTCTGGTTTTTATGCATAATGGTGTAAACTGGCATTAATCTAATGTGCAGTTCTTTACTAAGTAGTTGACCTCTAGTGGGCTAAAAGCACCACCATTCCTATGCTGGATGCAGCGACGCACAAAGATTATGCTGACAAGCAGATTGAGATGTTCAAGTCCACTTTTAAAGCCTCTGTCGCAGCCTTGCAATGTGCCTTTATTTCCTCCTGGGTCACCAAGGCCGGCACAGTCTGGGATCAGGCCTGAAGTGAGTCCTTGGCCTTTCTTCTTTGAGAGAGCAGAATTCTGCCCTCTGTTTAGCGCACTTTGGCTTCCCATCCTCAGGTCAAAACCTTTATGTAGGGGGGTCACTCGCTCTGTCCCACTGGTTCATAGGCCAATCAAGCCATGAGACTTAAATCTTGTTTTGAAAGCCATGCAGTCTTTGCCTTTTGAACTGTTGCAGGAAATTTCCCTCCGTTTGCTTTCTTCTAAGGTGGCCCTCCTTGTGGCCACTACATCCATCTGTAGAGTGTCTTGAACTGGCAGCTTTTTATCTCAGATTCCATTCCTTTGGTCCTTCATGAGGAAAAGTTCATCCTACGTCCCGTCACTGTGCCTTCTTTTCCCCTGAAGGTGGTTTCCTCGTTCCACCTCAATGAGTACATAGTTCTGCACTCTATTTGCCCATCTCATCCTCAAGAGTGGTCTTTGCATTGTTTGGATGTTATCAGGGCCATCCGAATATACCTCATGGCCACTTTTAGGGGCACTGACTCCCTTTTTGTTGTTCCCGTGGCTCCACATTGGGGTGTTGTGGCCTCTAAAGCCACCATTGACAGCTGGATCTGGTCTGCAATTTCAGAAGCCTACCAGTCCAGAGGTGAACCTCTTCCATTCCAGGTCACCACTCATTCCAGGTGCTTCCTGGGCGGTGTTGTATCTTGCCTCAGCTTCACAGGTCTGCAAGGCTGAGACCTGGGCCTCGGTTCATACACTTACTAAGTTCTAACAAATCCATACCTTCGCCTCGGCTGATGCAAGCTTTGGCCATAAGGTACTTCAGGCAGCAGTGTACTAACTGACTTGCACTATGCGCTATGAAATTTTTATTTTCTTTGTGATTTTTTTCCCACCCTCTGGAACTGTTTTTGGACATCCCAAGGTGCTGTGTCCCCAATGATATTGAAGAAAAATTTGGATTTTCGTACTTACTGTAAAATCCTTTTCTCGTCTGATTCATTGGGGGACATAGATCCCTTTCCACCCATTTCTGTCTCATTATTTTTCCAATTCTTATTCTTTCTACTATTTCTTTTGTACCAACTTAGTAGCCTGGCGTCAGTAGGAGGGACATATTCTGTCCAGGTGAAGCCAACATTTTTGATTTCCATCTAGTGTCAGCCTCCTAGAGCGAGGGCCTATACCCAAGGTGCTGTAAGTACAAAAATCTGAATTTATTTTATAGCATAATAATGACAGGGTGCTGTAAATTTGAAAAAAAGGGTTAATTTTTTAGAATATATGACCAGAAAGAACAGACTGGTACAGAAGATGAGAGGACCTTGTATGTGAGGGTTTGTAATCTACAAGGAGAGTGGGAAGGAGTCAGTAGGTAAAGAAGAAAGCTACTGTAAGACTGGGTTCACATGATGATTTTTTATGTGTATTTAGTAGCAGTATTTGTAAGCCTAAATCAGGAGTTGAACCTTCAACAAGAAAAAGTATAACAGAAAGGTTTGTGCTTTGGATACATTCCTGGTTTTGGATTACAAATAATGTAAAACGCGTCGAAAACACCGCATGAACCAAACCTTAGGGTCTGTTCACATGACCGATTTGGATGCTGATTTAGCGCTAAATCAGAATTAGTGCCCAAATCTAATTGTAATTCGCTTTACATTGTTTCCAATGCACACAAAGCTAATTTTCCTTGGGACCGCTTTCTTTATGTTATGACATGTCAATGCTTGAGGCAATTTTAGCGCTAAATCCTCACATTGTATATTGGAGACTGAAAACTGCCTCTGAATTAAGCATCAAATCCATGTTAACAATTGAAAATCCACATCTAGGATCCACAAGGATTTTTCACATGCACTCTGATCTAAATCAAAACATACCCTAATGTAGTGGCAGCAGGGTTATTTTACGGTGTGTGCTTTATTGAAGAGTTTTCAGTGTGCAAGAATGGTTTGAGTAGCGATTACAGAATATTGGGAATGTCCAGGTAAAAAAGGGAAGTGGCAGAGGAAAAACGGAGAAACAAGAGATAAAGTGAAATAAACATTCGGTAGAGTGAAGGTTGGATTGGGGGAGCACAACGTTATATAGACCACAGAGAGGTAGTCCATGTAGGAGATAATGTAATTATGTTTGTTGACTGAAGGCTGAGGAAAGTATGGATTCAAAAAATGCATACGACCATCTGAGAGAGGGCCAAGTCCATGAAGCCAAAGAATAGTCTGCGATGCCTCAGTGTAAGCAGACACAGAAAAAATGTTTGTACAGTCTCTAAAATACTTCAGGTGGTTCCACTTCTTTGTCTTAATTTGCAGTATGAAAAGTAGACCTGGAGCACAAAAATGACTGAAATACTGTGCATTCTTACAAAATACAAGTACATGTCAATCTTATTATAAAGGTGGCATTTAAAAGTGTCCCATTTGAATGAATGTTCCTTGCATTCATGCATACTTCAAAGTTGTACATGTTCATTTTACATATAGCACAAAATATATAATATAAAATAACGTACTTGGACTTAATCATTCTTCTAAAGAATAACCATATATTACATTTATTAGGTGTGACAGACTCAGAATTATTTTCTAAAGGAAACACTTTTGATGTGACAACTCAAGCAGCAACACCTCCAAAAGACGGTATGTATCCTTTAAATCCTGTACCTCAGTCTATGGAGAGCCCCTTTGGGTATGTTCACGTGGCGTTTGTGAAATTCGTATTTGGGTACTTATTACATACCAAAATATGTACTCAAATATGTGTTTAACAATGTTCCCTTCAAATCTCAATGATTTTACTGTAAAATATGAATCATTGTTCAGACGATATGTATTTAACATACGTTATTGTATTGCGTTTTATGGATCCATACAAAGAAGTGACATGTCTATGAGGGCTATGAATTACCGTAATTGCATGGCGCATTTCAGGCGTATTGCAGCGAAAAACGCCCCACAATTACGCCGTGTGAACATACCCAAACACTTAGTGACCAGTGAGAAGCCTTGTGCCACCCTGTCAAGTCTGCAGAGCACTTAGCTGTGTTTTACATGAAAGAACAGTCACTAAGCAGCTAACGGTGCGTCTTGGCAGAATGTCAATTTACTCTCTTACTAGAAGTTTCTTCTCATCACAAATACAGCTCTGCCAGCTCACATTTATAGCCAGACATGCTTAGACCATGTGATTTTATTTTTAAAACCCTGTAATCACCAATATTCCTCTAAGAGTACCACCTTGAAATAGCAGTAGAGCTGAAATGTCACTCAATGCTGTAGAACTACCCACAGCCTGCACAAGAAGTGGGAGCCTAAGGCAGTGGAGGAAGAGCAGCTTCAGTGAAAACAGCCAGAGGAAACCCCCCTTAAGATGTTCTTCATTTGTTGGCCTCCTCTAATTGTCTTCCCAACAACATGGGACACTTATTTCTTCCACCTTTTTCCTACCCTCTGTGGCATTATTCTGTCTTCTTGGTAATCGAGACATCAGAAAACATGTCACAGGAGAGAAGCCTGAACCTAATTTATTTCACAATGGTGTCCAGCCAGCACTATGGATTTAGTTCAGTTCTACAGACCGAACTGTCATCAGCCTTGAAATGCTCATAATATACCTGAGACACAAAATCAATTTGCCAATCTAGGCTCTTGATTATATAAGAATTGTCTTATTATATGTGAATGTTTCTACATACTGTGATTATATTTTTGAATGGAGAGTTACATAGACACAGGGCATAAAGGTTTATTTTGAATGTGGTTCAAACATTGTACCAATCAATATAAAAATACAAATTAAGAATCGCCAGTAATCTTGCACCAGAAGTAAGAACTGGGTGACATATAGAGGATATGAGTTATATGAGTTATGTACAACAAATTCAGTCCTATAGCATTAATAGTCAGGGAGATTTTAATTCAATGCATCCAGGCAGGGAACAAATAGAGAGGTGGGCACATATGTGCGTGGCTCTTTCCAGTTGCTTCTATGAGAATTACAGAAACAGGGAAGCATCATTTTGCCCTTGTCAGAGTAGCACTGATACTTGCATTTGGTAATTTTTGTGCTTCCAACACATGAGTCTTAAATGGAACCTGTCACATTTAACATGCTATCTTATCTGCTGATACCATGTTATAGAACGGAAAGTGCCGAGGGGATTGATATAAAGTTCTGTGGGGAAAGATTCAATAGAACTTGTATTTTATTCATTTAAATCCATGCTTTTTCTGAGTTAAAAGGGTTTTTTATCACAAAGTAAAAACTCCTGTACTGAGCCAGCCATGCATGTGGATGAGGAGGGCAGCACTTGCGGAAGACGACTACAAGTGCCACCCTCCTCATTCACATACATGGCTGGCTCGCAGCTAGCTGCAAGCGGCCAGCCCTGGGCTTTTTAATTTATAGTTAAACCCCTTTAAGGAGTTCAGTATGAGGTGCATCAGTGACTGACAGTCTTTCTTACATGAGTGTGCATACAGAGATAGCTATAAATCACTGATAAGACTGCTTACTTGACTCCAGAACCCAGAATAAGCAGGGATTTAAATGAATAAAATACAAGTTCTACTCAGTTTTTCCCCAAAGAAATACAGTTAAGTCAAATATATTTGGACACTGACACAAATTTAGTTTTTTGTACCTGCCAAAATTACGTGTTTTTTGGTCAATTCAGATCCCTAAAAATTGGAATATAAAGTGATCAAAAAGTTGCATCTATCCCAATAAAAACTACACTTCAGCCCACAAAAAAATTCACCATCTTTCAAATCCATTGGTGGAAGTACAAAAAAGTTATTGGTCACAGAAAATGGCACTGGAGTGCAAATTTAAGAAAGAATGTTTGGATTTTTTTCCGGTAGTAAAACAAAGAAAACCCTACATATTTGGTATTGCCGGAATCATATCAGCCTGCTATATACAGGTAACACATAAGTTATATAAAAGCATGAATGCCCAAAACCCCTGCAAACATGACACAAGTAACATTTTTCACATTTCACCCCACTTAGAATTTTTTTGCAGTTGATCAGTATTTTCTATTACACAGTCAGTCGCACTGTTAGAAAAATAAAAAGTTATGGCTCTTGGTAGGCGAGTAAGAAAACAACCAAGAGCCATATTATAATGACCAGCTGTCAGGAAGGGGTTAAATCTGAAAGTATTTATTAGGTAGATCTTCAGAACCTTCCATCTTACTCCAGTAGATATCCACTTCCAGGGTCGTCAACCATAGACTTAAAGATCTGATTATTATATAGTATATAATAATTATCATTTCACTAAAGTAATAAATTTGATCCTAGAAAAATGCTCTATTGATTGAAACACATCCATTTTAAATATTTTTCTGGGCTTTAGCAGTAAACCATATTCTACTGTTCTCTAAGAGGCAATGCAAAAGTTTTTTTTTTTTTTCATAACACAATGATTTTTCAAGGCAAATATTTTATGTACCATATATACTCAAGTATAAGCCTACCCAGATATAAGCCAAGGCACCTACTTTTGCCATAAAAAAGTGGGAAACCGTATTGACTTGCGTAGCCTAGGGTAGAAAATGCAGCGCCTACTGGTAAATTTAAAAAATAAAAATGGATACCAATAAAATTACATAGGCAGATATAGGCAGTTTAATGTCCCTCATAGGCAGGTATAGGCAATTTTATGGCCCCCATAGGCAGGTATAGGCAGTTTAGTGACCCTAATAGGCAGGTATATGTCCCCCATAGACAGATATAGGCAGTTTAATGTCCCCCATAGGCAGGTATATGTCTCCCATAGACAGGTATATGTCCCCCATAGGCAGGTATAGACAGGGTTTTTGAAAAAAAAATAAGAATTCAACTACTCACCTTTCCTCGCTGCTCCAAGGCTCTCCCTGAACTCCATCTTCTGGCACAGGAGGCGTGATGTCATCAGGGCACGCAGGCAGCGAGATGACAATCACGCCACCTGTGCCAGATACTCTGGAATGCCGCAAGTAGAGATGGGCGAATCGATTCTAATGAAATGGAATTTGTTTAAAATTTCAGGAAAACTACGATTCTGAACGAAGTCGAAGTTTGGGGCGATTCGCGGGAACGAAGCGTGTTTTTAATTGATAAAATGGCTGCGCCACAGGCGTTACATGGGGCAAAGAAATCTGGGAGGAAGAAAGGAGTAACCTAAATGACATGTGCAGAGATGAAGCCAATCAGAGACTGGCGGGATTCTGTGACGTCACCCCATGTATAAGTCCGGGCGCGACGCTAGTAGTTCACTCTGCTCTCACTGTGTTGTGAAGCTGCTGCTGCTGAGATCTCACACTAATGAACTAACTTTTATACAGCGATATTTGGGGGGGTATCACAGCTTGTCTCAGAGACTGCTTCTCTTACATTTTGATTTTGTGGGGTATTGGAACTGAAGTCCAATGTGCGTCCAATTCAGCTGCATATACATTTTAATGAGATCTGGTCAGTTCTTGAGCACACTGAATATCCAAGGGTTAACTAAGACTGTTACTGTTGTATTCAGTTAAAGAAACAGCGTTTTTACAATCCAAATACCACTTAATTTTTGGCTGCTCATTTCTTTTGCGCAATTTAGATCCAGGGGTTAATTACGTGTTTTTCTGCAGTTGTAGTCAGTAAAAGAAACGTTTTTCAACGCCAAAGAAGAAATTTTGTCTGTAGCATAATTCATATCCGAAGGTTAATTAAGCGTTTTTCTGCTGTTGTGCTCCGTAAAATATATGCCGATTTAACACGCTACAAAGCTGGTAATTTTTGGCAGCACATTTCTTTTGTGCAATTTATATCCAAGGGTTAACTAAGTATTTTTCTGCAGTTGTAGTCAGTAAAAGAAATGGTGTTTTTCAATGCCAAAGAAGAAATTGTGGCTGTGGCATAATTCTTATCTGAAGGTTAATTAAGCTTTTTTCTGCTGTTGTGCTCAGTAAAATACACGTCGTTTTAACACGCTTCTTAGCTGGTAATTTTTGGCAGCACATTTCTTTTGCACAATTTACATCCAAGGGTTAACTAAGTATTTTTCTGCAGTTGTAGTCAGTAAAAGAAATGTTGTTTTTCAACACCAAAGAAGAAATTGTGGCTGTGGCATAATTCATATCTGAAGGTTAATTAAGCGTTTTTCTGCTGTTGTGCTCCGTAAAATACACGTCATTTTAACACGCTACAAAGCTGGTAATTTTTGGCAGCACATTTCTTTTGCGCAATTTACATCCAAGGGTTAATTCAGTGTTTTTTATCTGCTGTTGTGGTCACAAAAAGAAAGGTTGTTTTTCAAGGCCAAAGAAGAAATTCATATCTGAAGGTTAATTAAGCGTTTTTCTGCTGTTGTGCTCCGTAAAATACACATCGTTTTAACACGCTACAAAGCTGGTAATTTTTGGCAGCACATTTCTTTTGCGCAATTTACATCCAAGGGTTAATTCAGTGTTTTTTGTCTGCTGTTGTGGTCACTAAAAGAAACGTTGTTTTTCAACGCCAAAGAAGAAATTTTGGCTGTAGCATAATTCATATCCGAAGGTTAATTAAGCGTTTTTCTGCTGTTGTGCTCTGTAAAATACACGCCATTTTAACACGCTACAAAGCTGGTAATTTTTGGCAGCACATTTCTTTTGTGCAATTTACATCCAAGGGTTAACTAAGTATTTTTCTGCAGTTGTAGTCAGTAAAATAAATGTTGTTTTTCAATGCCAAAGAAGAAATTGTGGCTGTGGCATAATTCATATCTGAAGGTTAATTAAGCGTTTTTTCTGCTGTTGTGCTCCGTAAAATACACGTCATTTTAACACGCTACAAAGCTGGTAATTTGTGGCAGCACATTTCTTTTGCGCAATTTACATCCAAGGGTTAATTCAGTGTTTTTTATCTGCTGTTGTGGTCACAAAAAGAAAGGTTGTTTTTCAAGGCCAAAGAAGAAATTCATATCCGAAGGTTAATTAAACGTTTTTCTGCTGTTGTGCTCCGTAAAATACACATCGTTTTAACACGCTACAAAGCTAGTAATTTTTGGCAGCACATTTCTTTTGCGCAATTTACATCCAAGGGTTAATTCAGTGTTTTTTATCTGCTGTTGTGGTCACTAAAAGAAACGTTGTTTTTCAACGCCAAAGAAGAAATTTTGGCTGTACCATAATTCATATCCGAAGCTTAATTGTTTCTATTCTGTTGTGCTCCGTAAAATGCACATCATTTTAACACGCTACAAAGCTGGTAATTTATGGCAGCACATTTCTTTTGCGCAATTTACATCCAAGGGTTAATTCAGTGTTTTTTGTCTGCTGTTGTGGTCACTAAAAGAAACGTTGTTTTTCAATACCAAAGAAGAAATTCATATCCGAAGGTTAATTAAGCGTTTTTCTGCTGTTGTGCTCCGTAAAATACATGTTGTTTTAACATGCTACAAAGCTGGTAATTTTTGGCATCACATTTCTTTTGCACAATTCACATCCAAGGGTTAACTTAGTATTTTTCTGCAGTTGTAGTCAGTAAAAGAAACGTTGTTTTTCAACGCCAAAGAAGAAATTGTGGCTGTGGCATAATTCATATCCGAAGGTTAATTAAGCGTTTTTCTGCTGTTGTGCTCCGTAAAATACACGTCGTTTTAACACGCTACAAAGTTGGTAATTTTTGGCAGCACATTTCTTTTGCACAATTTACATCCAAGGGTTTACTAAGTATTTTTATGCAGTTGTAGTCAGTAAAAGAAACGTTGTTTTTCAACGCCAAAGAAGAAATTGTGGCTGTGGCATAATTCATATCTGAAGGTCAATTAAGCGTTTTTCTGCTTTTGTGCTCCGTAAAATACACGTCATTTTAACAAGCTACAAAGCTGGTAATTTTTGGCAGCACATTTCTTTTGCGCAATTTACATCCAAGGGTTAATTCAGTGTTTTTTGTCTGCTGTTGTGGTCACTAAAAGAAATGGTGTTTTTCAACGCCAAAGAAGAAATTTTGGCTGTAGCATAATTCATATCTGAAGGTTAATTAAGTGTTTTTCTGCTGTTGTGTTCCGTAAAATACAAAAAAATTTTTAAAATGGCACATACAAGTAAATTTTTCCTGGTCATTTGTGGAGCGCAATTTATATCCAAGGGTTACTCAAGCTTGTTAGTGGGTTCATTTGGAGTCAAATATAGGGTGTGTATTTTTCATATACAGATATCTTCATTAAACAGAGTCTGTACATTTTAGAACAAACAGTATGTCAGACAGAGAGGTCGCAAGCTCTTCACATGCGAGTGGCAGTGGCACAAACATTCCTGGAGCAGGCCCAGGTTGCAGCACAGTAAGGGGACGTCGCAGCAGGGGTTACTTGGTGAGGACGGAACTGCCGGTGTCATCTAGCGGCCGTGTGTTGTTCAGCAACCCGATGGTTCTTGTTTGGTTGACTTGGTCATCAACTTCCTCTCAGATGACATCTGACACCCACAGCCAAGAGTCGGTGGGAACGTCAAACACAACCCTTAGTTGGCATGGCCCGGGAGTGGATCATCGGCCCTCACCTGTCCTCAACCCGCCACTGTCCCATCCAGTTCCCTCAGCCAGAGATCTACTATGTGGTCTGGGCTCAGCGCCTCTATACAGCGAGGATGAACTATTTGAGGAGGACAGTCAGCAGCTACTTGGCAGCGAAGAAATGGACCCAATATCCACTGCTTCTTGCAGTAGGCGGCAAAGTATAGATGTGGAGAGTGGCATGGGAGGTCATGTTGTGAGGGGTCAGCCTCTTCATACCAAGACCAGTGAGGAGGACAGCAGTGAAGATGAAACAATAATTGATGATGATGTAGCTGACCGCACCTGGGAGCCGGGTGAAGCAAGGGCTTCATCCTTTTCAGGAGAAGAGGGCGTCAGCTTGCGTCTCAGGCAGCGGCGCAGCCAGCAAGTGGGTTGTGTGGCCTTTAGTCAGCAGGGTAGCAGCAGTGTGAGGTCAGGAGCCAAGCGGCAACGGGGTAGAAAACCCGCTTTGCAGGTCCAATAAAGTAGCGACACAAGGGTTCAGCGAAGCAACGGCGGTAGTAGTGACTCAGTGCGGAGTGTTGGTGGTAAAATCAGCTACTCGGCGGTGTGGCAGTTCTTTGCTAAGACACCGGAGGAGCCGAATATGGGTATATGTAGAATCTGTGGGCAGAAAGTGAAGCGTGGCCAGGGAGCTAACGTTGGAACCACGGCCCAGCGTCAACACATGTAGCGTCACCATCCGGTGGCCTGGGAGAACCGTGGCTCAGATGTGGTGGTCCATCCTGCCACCACCGCAGCAACAGCAGCAGCAGCGCCCAGTGGCATGCATGCCATTGCAACCAGTCAAGGCTCCACCACCTCTGCAGAAGAAAGCTGTTTCTCTTTGTCATCATCTCCTGGTCCAGACGCTTTTGCTCCTCGCTACTCATGGCGCCAGCAGTCGTTCAACGAGGCGATTGCAAAGAGACAACAGTATGCATCCAACCATCCTAAGGTGCAGAGGCTGACCGTGCTCCTGTCCAAGTTGTTGGTACTGCAGTCCCTCCCTTTCCAAATGGTGGACTCTGCACCGTTCAGAGAATTAATAGCCTGTGCCGAGCCGAGGTGGAGAGTTCCAAGCCGTAATTTATTTTCCAAAAAGGCAGTACCAGCCCTTAACAAATATGTAGAACAGAAGGTGGGCCAGTCCTTGAGCTTATCGGTTTGTTCCAAGATGCACGGCAGCACGGACGTGTGGAGCTGTAACTACGGTCAGGGCCAGTACATGCCCACTGGGTGAATGTGCTTCCTGCCCAGCCACACCAACAACTTGGATAGGAGACGCCACTTTCTCCTCCACGTTGTCAAACTGCTGCTCCTGCGCCAATGTCCGCCTCCTCCTCCTCCACCATCACCACCAACTCAGCCTCCACAAGTACTGCTCCATCATACCACATGTGTAGGGCACAGCGGTGTCACGCAGTTCTACACCTTGTTTGCCTCGGCAAACGAAGTTACACAGGGGAGGAACTGCTCCGCGTCATGCAGCAAGAAATCGATGTGTGGCTTTCTCCGCGCCAACTGCAAATCGGAACCATGGTGACAGACAATGGGAGGAACATGGTGTCCGCGCTGCACCGAGGAGGGATGGTCCATGCGCCCTGCATGGCGCACGTGTTCAATCTGGTTGTGAAAAGGTTCCTGAAGTCTTCCACCGATCTTCAGAAGATTCTGAAAATGGCCAGGAAACTGTGCATGCACTTCATCCATTCCTACAAAGCCAGGAACACCCTCCTCGAGTTGCAGCAGCAGAACGGCCTCCCCCAACACACGCTGATATGCGATGTTTCCACCCGTTGGAATTCCAGCGTGCACATGTTGGATCGACTGTATGAACAGAGAAAGGCCATTAACGATTTTTTGATGATCCGGGCAGACAGGAGTACTCCCCTGTGTACCTTTGAATGCAGCCAGTGGCAGCTCATGCGTGACACCTGCCATTTGCTGAGGCCATTCGAGGAGGCCACATTATTTGTCAGTCGCCAGGACTACGGGATGAATAACGTCATTCCACTGCTTCATGTCCTGGAACAGATGCTGAAAAATCTGTCTGGGCAGGGGACTGGAGATGTGGTGACTACATCTCGCGGCCACATGAGTCCGGTGGGGACTGAACTGGAGAAGGAGGAGGAGGACATTGGAGCAAAAGCATTGTCTGGTGAAATGAGTGGATTTTCTAACCAGGTGAAAGGAGAGGAGGAGCAGGAGTAGCTGGAGGAGGTAGATGGAGATGAGGAAGACGAGGCAGATGACCCGCAAGCACCATGGCAGTATACAGTGGAGATGGAGGCAGGGAGTCCCTCGGAGTCACTTGTGCAGATGGCCCGCAGCATGCTGATTTGCCTGGCTAGTGACAGCCGAATAGTCACTATCCAGCAGAGGGATGACTTCTGGCTCTCCACCCTATTGGACCCTCGCTACCGGTACAAAATGGGAGCCTTTTTCCCAGCTGCTGAGAGGGAGGACAAACTCAAATACTATAGAGAAATCCTCCGTAGTCAGTTGGCCGCTGCCTATGTGCGACATCGTCCCTCCTCTGACAGGTCTGACCGGGGGGTTCCTCAGCGCTCACGTACTAATGCCTCGGCTGCTGTGGGAACGTGGGGGTGTCGGATCAGTACCAGCTCCATCAGCAGCAACCTAAGTCTGGAGTCACTGATGAGCAGTTTCCTTCACCTGCCTAGTAAGGAGGGCAGTCCCCAGCAGCAGCAGCAGGACCTGGAGCAGACCCTGAACCAACAGGTCGTGGCCTACTTGGACAGCACTCTGCCACCCCAGTTAGAAGATCCGCTGGACTACTGGGCAGCCAAACTGGATGTGTGGCCGCAACTTGCCAAGTTTGCAGTGGAGAAGCTGTCCTGCCCGGCCAGTAGTGTGGCATCAGAGCGGGTGTTCAGTGCAGCAGGGCCATCGTTACCCCAAGAAGAACCCGCTTGTCCATGGGAAATGTGGAACGACTGACCTTTGTCAAGATTAATCAAGCGTGGACCGGCTAGGATTTCCACACACCAATGCCTTAGGCGTCAGATTACATCAGCCATGACGCCTCAGCAAAACTTTAAGAAATGAGTCTGGGTTCAAACTACCTGCCTCAGCCACTATTCTGATGCTGTCATCCGCCTGATGCCACACATCTGCTGTCAGTTTCTCCATCTGCCTTCCACCATCTTTACCAGGGACTGCTATTGCCAACCACCTCCACATTCTGTCATTGTGCCACTCTATGACCTCATACTGCTGCTGCTGTTGCTGCTGCTGTCACCTCCACACTCTGTCATTGTGCCACTCTCTGACCTCATGCTCATACCTCCCAACTGTCCTTATTTTGGAGGGACAGTCCCTATTTTTAACCCTTGTCCCTCTGTCCCTCTTTGCTGTATAAATGTCAATCTTTTTCATTTAAGAAACAGATTTGCATCAATAAACTAACTTGCTGTAAAAAGTGTCTGATTGCTTCCTCATTGTAGATTACATAACAACTTAATTAATATCTCATCATTGGATACAAAGCAATACTGAAAATGTGTCCCTTTTTGCCTGTCTAAAAAGTTGGTATGCATGTGTGGGGGCGTGGTTAGAGGTGTGTCTTGTTGTGATGTCACATTTTTGGGTGTGGTTAGAGGCGTGGCCTGATGTGACCCGCTTTGCAATATCTAAAAGTTGGGAGGTATGCTCATGCTGCGGCTGCTGATGCTGCTGCTGTCACTCTCATTGTGCCACTCTGTGGCCTACTCATATTGGTGCCACCTCCTGAATTTGTCATTATGCCACTCTCTGACCTCATGCTGTTGCTTCTGCCATGACCTCCACACTCTGTCATTGTGCCACTCTGTGGCCTACTCCTGTTTTTGCCACCTCCAGAATGTCATTGTGCCACTGTCTGACCTCATGCTGCTGCTGTGGCTGCTGCCGTGACCTACACACTCTGTCATTGTGCCACTGTCTGACCTCATTCTGCTGCTGTTGCTCCTGCCGTGACCTCCACACTCTGTCATTGTGCCACTCTGTGGCCTACTCCTGTTTTTGCCACCTCCAGAATGTCATTGTGCCACTGTCTGACCTCATGCTGCAGCTGTGGCTACTGCCGTCACCTCCACACTCTGTCATTGTGCCACTCTGTGGCCTACTGATGTTGCCACCTGAGCCCTCAGCTTGTTTTTTTTCCAGCTGGCGCTGCCATGAGTTTATCAGGCAACATTCCCACTTCAGTTTTTTGGTCAGTTTTGCCCTCTTAAGTGTCCAGGAAATTTTATAGTGAAGCGATTCTAAGAGCGGCAGCAGTCATATGTGTGTCAAACTAAAACACAACATTGAATGAAGACCAAAACAAGATCCCTCTGCATATATAAGCATTGCACAATGTTCTACAGCACCATACAGGTTCTGTGCAGCCTGGAAATAGCTGTTTTTAAAGCGATTCATCCCGAAGTAATTCAGAGCGAAACTAATTTTGTCGGAAAATTCGGCAACGACGGCTAATCGAATTTTTGAGAAAATCACCCATCTCTAGCCGCAAGTCCGCTTGCGACCTTCCGTAGTCCTATTGTGAAGCAGGGAGCGCTCCCAGAGGAGTCGCATACAGCTAAAATATCCCCACCGGCGCCCAGGCCATGGCAGCGCCTAGGCGCCGTCAGGTAGCTCGAGAGTCAGCTGTGTGTGCTCCCAGAGGAGTCGCATACAGCTGAAATATTCCCGCCAGTACCTGGGCCATGGCAGCATCGGACACTGATGGGTGACTCGAGTATAAGCTAAGGACGGCTTTTTCAGATCATTTTTTGTGCTGAAAAACTCGGCTTATACTTGAGTATATACAGTATGTCCTTTTCCTGACAAGCATTCTGGGGTATATAGGAAACCATGTAAGATCAGAATCTTTACTTCTATTACCAGCTTAAAGAAGAGACTATTTTATGGATGTAGTTGCCTATATTCCTGTTAGTTTTAACATTGCTGTGGAGGTGTCAGATTCTAAAAATCTTTAAGGAGCATTTCAGCTTTATCCTCTGACATGTACATGAGCTTCATGTCTACCTGTCTTTAGTACTCAAATTAGTTCTTTGCTGGTTGAAAATTTCTACAACTCACAATCTCCAATATGTATGTAGCTTTAGTGCCACATTTCTGACATGTCAAAAGATAACCAAAAGTAGAATTTCCCACTATTGGAAAAATACATTTAATTTGATGGTGTTCATATTGTGCAACTTTGAGGTTAAAGGGGTTGTCTCACTACAAAGATTAACTTTCAACATGTAGGGAATGGTAAATAAAGACTTTTTCAAATACATTAGTCTTTTGATTTTAACCTGGTCAGGTGATAAGAAACATTCATCTCTATGGTTTCCATCCTGCTCTTCCTTCATCAATGGATAGAGAGCAAGTAGTGATGGACGGCAGCTTGAGAATAGAGTGTTACCTCTAACGAACGAAGGAAATTAATTACTCTTGATAGTTTACTTTAAGCTCTGAAGCCTTCTGTACTATAGGTTTGCTGCTGGTTTTCCACAGTGGATTAGGAGAATAAAACCTGCATGCAAAAATGTGAACCAAGTATAGAGTTTTTCTGTGGGACTTCTGTCGAAAACCAGCAGTAGATCTTACTCATATGAAAGTACCATCATAATGAAAACAAATCGAAAATGATGTGATTTTCTTTGTTTTTTTTTCAGGGTCTATCCGTTTAGTGAATGGAAGCCATCGGTGTGAAGGACGTTTGGAAATATTTTTCTTATTGCAGTGGGGGACTGTGTGTGATGATGCATGGGATCTAAAGGCTGCAAAAGTGGTTTGTCGTTCTCTAGGCTGTGGAGCAGCGTTGAAAGCATGGGGTGAAGCCTGGTACGGACAGGGGACTGGCATTATATTTCTCGACAATGTTAAATGTCTTGGCAATGAAAGTTCCCTATTGCAGTGCTCCTATATCCGCTGGAATGTCCACAACTGTGACCACTCCGAAGATGCGGGGGTTAAGTGTGGGCTCATGTGAAAAGCATATTCAGCCAACCTGAACATATGTAAATGTATACATTATGTATATAGTTCTGTATTGTCTCTTGACTGTAATTTCGCACTTTAATAACCCATACTAAACAAGACTAGATGATAATTAATGGAGAAAAGTATAATAAACAATGTGTGTTCTTTTGCTTCTAAAATGCATTTATAATGTACACAGAATATAGCTTTCAGTTAAAGGATAATCCAATCTGAATTTTTCCAGTCAGTTTTCACAGCACTGAGATTAGCTATAAAATGCTTTTTACATTAAAATTTCTTCACACAAATATTGTATACCTGTATTCATTTGTTATTACATTTTATTAAAGGAATCTAATATAGCAAGTCGTGATACAGGATATTTAACTAGTCTGACCCGGTCTAAGTATTCCATTTTGCAGACAGATATCAGTAGAATAACAGGTCCCTAACATATATCCATTAATCCTAATCTCTAAAACTACATTGTATAAATGCAAAAAATTAGTTCCAGTATAAAGAGAAAGAAGGGCAATTGTGTGCCTATCTATAGTAATTCTAGAGATAACCTTTTTATTCCTTTTCTTCGTTCTTCAGTATATAATGCATTTTTCATTGTGAATTCTTTGTTTCCATATGTGAAATATGAGATTGAAACCTAACCATATTTTACTGGCTTTGACCTTTTCAAAGGAATTGGACAATGGTCCTGAATAGAGCAGCTCTATGCTGGAACCTGTGTCTGGTCTATCCCTGTTCTCTTGATGCATTTCTCTCTGGAAATATTTCAAAATATGTTTTACCTCTGGAAATATTCCAAAAAATGAGATTAAAGGTTTTATTTTAAGGATTTAGTTATTCCACTGATATTTCTAGTGCATATAAAGTGATAATATTTGTGCTAGACAACCGGTAAGAATATCTGACTGGTTTCTGACCTGGCTGATGCATAGCGCTCTTCTTGACGTCTCCAGCATCCTTGGCAGCCATAATTTCTGCTCAGAGCGAATCAACTTTCATCACTGAACAGCACTGAGGACCAGTGGTCCCTCATCCAGTGTAGACGCTCCCTGGCCCAAGCAACATGATGGTGCCTGTGTCTGGGGGTGTACCCTTGCTGGCCATCTAACATGTACCTGGAGTTGCGTGACATTCATCATCCAGTTCTGTAAGGCATTGTTTACAATGAAGTGGTCATGAGGGTGTGATGTGGCCAAAGGATGTCCACCTCTTTGCCTTTCTGTGACTCTTCCAGTTTCTCTTTATTTCTGTTGCAACCTGCTGATGACTCTCTGTGACACTCTAAGCTCCGTGGCCACTTCCGTCTGAGAGCATCCTGCTTGGAAGCCTCGCAATAGCGCAGTACTGTTGATCAATTGTAAGGTGTTGTTTTGGTCTCATGATGTCAAAATGTGAACAGCATGATGAGGAGGATTGTTTAAATACCAATTCAGATTGATCCACAAAATTTATTGGTCGATTCAGGGATCAAACACCTGTTGTGAATTCTGCCATTAAGCTCCTTGTGTGAGATCAGCAAGTTTTTCAAAAAGTACTGAAATATTGAACAGTTGGACATGTGCATTCTAAAGTTAAGAAATGGTCTCATTTAGTTTATTTTAAAAAAAAAAATAAAGAATTTTTATGTTCACCCTGAAATTTCCACCAAAAGTCAAATATTCTTAACTTTTTGGGAGTAGTGTGTCTCATAAATACAAGAACAAATTTGAAAACAAAACATAAATCAAGACTTAATTTAGTTAAGGAATAAATCATATTATTTTCTAGGCTTCTCAGACCAATAGTCATACTAGGTAGTTTGTTCTTCCCAAATGTATCTGTCAATTTAAACACATTCCATTAAAAAATTCATGAGAAAGTGGTATACCCTATTGGATGATATTTCCAAAATATTTCAATAAAAGTATTATTAGATCTGGAAGGTGAACCCATGTCAACACCCCCACCCTCCACCCTCCTCCAATCTTGACTCATAGAAACTGTAAAATAATGTGATGGTAGGTTCCTTAGCAAAAGCTTTTATAAAGCTAAAAGAAATACTTATCAAATGCTTTATGGACACTATAACTAATCAGTCTTACATTTCTCACAATATGGTTTCTTCATGTGGTGATTTGTATGAGGTTCATCATGTAATAACATGTAAACTAAACTCTGCATAGAGAAAAAAAATGGGCACAAAATTTTATAGATTATTAGTCAATTTGTCTTGATATATATTTCTATGTTAAGGTGTATCATGAGTGATTAATTTTAATGCTCTTGAACTGTGGATTTTATATGGACTGGCTCACAGGGAAGCAATGGAATCCCATTGTGAGCCCTTTGGATTGGGACCATTTTTAAGGTACAAGGGCAGAGAGATAGAAAGCAAGAGTCATTTGTAGCATGTGCAGTCATGTACAGTAGCTTAAGTTGGAACCCAAGAATCAACTCCACTGGTGGCCCCAAAAAATCAACACCACTGGTGGCCCTAAGCATCAACTCCACCAGCAGACCCTAAGAATCAATTCCACTGGCATCCAACTTCTAAGCATCTCAGTTCGATACATATTATTTATTTATCTATATCATATTATGATCACATTTCTTATCCAGATATGCCTACAATCTTATGTCTATCAACATTGTCCCACTGTGTACTGAACCATACTGTCAGGAAAGCAAGGATTGGCAGTTTGGGTACACTGGGAACCCATAGTCAGGGGCGTAGCTATAGGGGGTGCAGAGGTAGCAGTAGCTACCTGACACTGGATTCTGAGGGGAGCCCCAAAAGCCCTTCTGCCACAGCATTGTCAATGACACATGGTAACTGAGTGGCTCCATTTCACTATTTGCACTAGGGCCCAGACACTTCAAGTTACGCCTCTGCCCATATTAATACTCAAAATGCCACAGTCTCTACTCCTCATGTTGATGATGGCCCTTGCTTCCATCCCAGGACGCGGACTTATAAAACACGGTGGTCTCCTTCATCCTCTTTTTGTCAGGTGCAATAACATAGGAGAATAAATACACTGTTCAAAAAAATAAAGGGAACACTAAAATACCACATCCCAGATCTCTGTAAATGAAATATTCCAGCTGCAATTCTTTATTCATTGCATGGTGGAATGGGTTGAAAACAACAAAAAATAAAAATGATCAATAAAAATAAAAATTTATATCCCATGGAGTCTGGATTTGGAATGATATGCAAAATCAATGATAAATATCAAATTTCAGGCTGATCCAACTTCAGTGGAAATGCTTCAAGACAAGGAAATGAGGCTCAGTAGTGTGTGTGGCCTCCATGTGCCTATATGACTTCTCTACAACACCTGGACATGTTCCTGATGAGGCAGCGAATGTTCTCTTGAGGGATCTTCTCCCAGACCTGGGTTAAAACATCAGTCAACTCCTGGATAGTCTGTGGTGTAACGTGGCATTGGTGGATGGAACGAGACATGATGTGCTTGATTGGATTCAGGTCTGGGGAATGGGCAGGCCAGTCCATAGCATCAATGCATTCATCATACAGGAACTGCTGACACACTTAAGGCACATGAGGCCTTTCATTGTCATGCATCAGAAGGAACCATGGCCCACCTTACCTACATATGGTCTCACAATGGGCTGAAGGATCTCATCCTGGTACCTAATGACAGTCAGGGTACCTCTGGCTAGCACATGGAGGGCTGTGCAGCTTTCCAAAGAAATACCTCTCCACACCATTACTCACTAGCTGCCAAACCAGTCATGGTGGAAGATGTTGCAGGCAGTAGAACATTGTCTACGGCATCTCCAGACTCTGTCATGTCTGTCACATGTGCTCAGTGTGAACCTGCTCTCATTCGTGAAGGGGCGCCAATGTCGAATCTGCCAATCTTGGTGTTCTCTGGAAAATGCCAATCGCCCTGCACAGATAACCTTCTTGCCACAGCTCGCATTGATGTGCCACCCTTGATAAGCTGCACTACCCGGGCAACTTGCAAAACAATAGCCAAAAAGGATGAGAACAGAGAAATGATCTGTGGTCACCACCTTCAGAACCATTCCTTTATAGGGGTTGTCTTGCTAATTGTCTATTATTTATACGTGTGCTCTGTTACATTTGCACAACAGCAGGAGAAATTGATGCACAGTGTTGATTCATAACTGGACAGGTTGATTTCACAGAAGTGTGATTGACTTGAAGTTACAGTACATTATGTTGTTTAAGTGTCCCCTTTATTTTTTGAGCAGTGTAGTTAGGATTCAGAATTCTCTGAAGGTATTCAGATTCAACTTGATGTTACTATTTGACTTAGAAGTTATAGGGAGAGAACCTTCCTTATGGAAGCACATTAAGGTGTCAGTGTTTTTTTTCCTTTTAGCCCACTACAGTCTACTCCTCATTATGAGGCCTCTATGGATCCAGGAGGACTGAAAACACCTGGCTCCTTATCTTGTAACTAAATCATCAATTTACTTGATTCACTGAATCTTTGAAAAAAAAGAAAATTTCAAAAATACCCATCCAATCGCGATTGGATTTTGCCCCTCATTCGTGTATCAGAGCGGTTGGATGGGTGGGAGCAAATAAAGTGGATCATGAAAGAGGAGTAAAAATTCTATCTCTATGGGAGTCGGACGTTGAAGTGTGCAAAGTTTTGTTTTCTTTTAGCCAACTTTCAGATCCTTCATAAAGGCATTAAGAAAGGAATGGGAAAGTTGCGCCCTCCATGTCTGTAAATCCTTCTTTACGATTCACTGAATGCTTTGAGAAGCAAATGATATTGATCTCCAGTACTTGCTATAACATCACGTCTTCCTGGGTTTGTTCCTCATCGTGTAGAGCAGAGGATGAATTGGCTTGACTGGTTGGAGGCAATGTGGGGAATGGGAGGGACATCTCTCCTTATAAGCATCACAGTTAAGGTATGTGACTTTATTGGCCATTTAGGCCACTTACTGTCAGCATCAGCAAGATCACAATGGCCACTTACTAATAAGGTCTGAAATGGCTGAAGCTCCCCTGTACTATAGTCAGCGAACCTCAATTACTTCTGAGGTCTGATTTCCTAAAGAATAACTCACACATTTAACCATAGCTCCAACCATCATACGCGTTGGGGTTTGCCCCTCATCGTGTACGCAGATGCGTATTGTCTTGACTGTGGAGTGATGAACCTGGGTATGATGCGGGAAAGCTCCAATGGAACTCCAATTTGTGTGTTTGATTCCATTCGCCCACAATCAAACCTTCTGCACAGCAGCATTATGGCAAGAGTGGGAAAGCTGACTACCCGGCTATGTTGTAAAAATCCAAAATGAGTACACTGAATATTGAGAAGCAAAAGGAACTAATTGTAAAGCCACATATTGCCATTTATACGGGTTTGCGGTTTTCTTCATACGTGTGAGCTGTCATATTGCTTACACGGAGGATGCACAGTGTTATTCATGATGAGGGGAAGATTGCCGAAACAGTAGAGTGAGTACTTGGATTGACTAATTATTTCTTTTAGTCTCACTTGATTTTGATCAGTAGTTAGATTGAAAATTTCTGTAAGCTTTCAGAGTCGACTTGAAGCTATCCAGCTCTTCCCATAAGTGCTAGATGAATGAAGTTTCAACATACTGAGGCCTTCGGATATCAAGCAATAATTGTGGTATTACAAGATAACAATTACTGATACCATTATAAAGTTGGTAATTATAGTATATGAAAATTTATAATAGGATACAAATGTAAAATTGTAATAAATTATTAAAAATGTTCACAATTGTATATAAATTAACACTTAATATGACACGGGGAACAAAATTGTATAAACCTCTGTAGCTGCTAATGAGCATTGGTTTCCTTAGAAAATTTATTAATTTTGGTTACCAATGGTAATTAGGGCACAAGATACCTGAATAAATGTTCAACCTTTTTAACCATTACTTGAGTAGCAATTAAAAAAAACTAGCTAACCCTGTTGCAGCATCATCCACAGTTGGATCTTCTCTTTATGTTACAAGAGAATAATAAGCTTCTCAGGATTCTTCTATAACATGACATGTTTTACAATATGCCATGTCTCCTTTGCCAGATTTTATATATATATACTATATAATATATATATATATATATATATATATATATATATATATATATATATAATATATACACACACACAGTTGAAGCCAGAAGTTTACATAAACCAGAAGTTTACTTAAACTGTATAAGAAGACACATATACATGTTTTTCTCACTATCTGACATGAAATCACAATAAACCTTATCCGTTTTAGGTCAATTAGGATTACCAAATTATTTATACTTGCCAAATGCCAGAATAATGAGAGGGAGAGGCTTGTTTCTGCAAAGTCAAAAGTTTACATACACTAGGATTACTAAGCCTTTAAACAATTTGGGACAGACCATGTAATGTCTTTGGAAGCTTTTGATAGGTTCATTGGCAACATCTGAGTTAATTAGAGACACACCTGTGGATATATTTTGATTGCACACCAGAAACACACTGCTTCTGTGTGTAACATCATGGGAAAGTCTAAAGAAATAATCCAAGATATCAGGAAGAGAATTGTGGACTTGCACAAGTCTGGATCATTCTTGGGTGCAATTTCCAGATACCTGGAGGTGCCTTGTTCATGTATACAAACAATTATACACACATACAAACAATATGGGAATGTCCAGCCATCATACCACTCAGGAAGGTTCTGTGCCTCAGAGATGAAGGTGTTCTGGTCTGACGTGTGTATATCAACCCAAGAACAAAAGCAAAAGGCCTTGTGAAGATGCTGGCGAAAGCTGGTAAGATTGTGTCATTATCCACAGTGAAACGAATACTGTATCAACATAGGCATAAAGGCCACTTTGCCAGGAAGAAGCCAGATTAATGTTTGCAAAGGCACACAGGAACAAAGACCTACATTTTTGGAGACATGTCCTTTGGTCTGACGAAAGTAAAATTGAACTGTTCGGCCATAATGACCATCATTACATTTTGAGAAAAAAGGGAGAAGGTTGGAAGCAGAAGAACACCATCCCAACTGTGAAACATGGGGGTGGCAGCATCATGTTGTGGGATTGTTTTGCTGCAGGAGGGACTGGTGCACTTCACAAAATAGATGTCTTCATGAGGAAAAAAGATTATGTGGCAATACTGAAGCAACATCTCAAGACATCAGCCAGGAAGTTAATGGTTGGATGGAAATGGGTCTTCCAAATGGACAATGACCCAAAGCATGCTGCCAAACTGGTTTCAAAGTTGCTTAAAGGGGTTGTCTCACTACATTGATTGCTTTTTAAGTTAAAGATCTTTCAAAACAAGTCACTTAGCAATATATGTTCATTAACAGTGTCCTACCTATTATCCCCTCTTGTATGGGCTGCATCAGCTCCTGAGGTCACTATAGCTACAGACCTGTTTGATCTATCCTGATAGGCTGCCAGCACTGGTTGCTATAGCTACAGACCTGGTTTTTACTGCAGTCTAGTAGAAGCCAGTAAACATGCCACTGAATTGAAAATGAAACCAAGAAAACAGGACTGAGGTAAGATGAATCAATGTAGTGAGACAACCCCTTTAAGGATAACCAAGTCAATGTTTTGGGGTGGCCATCATAAAGCCCTGATCTCAATCCTATTGAAAAATTATGGGCATAGCTGAAAAGGCAGGTGTGAGCAAGGTGACCTACAAACATCGCTCAGTTACACCAGTTCTGTCAGGAGAAATGGGCCAAATCAACTATTGTGAGAAGCCTGTTGAAGGATATCCAAAATGTTTGACCCAAGTCATAGGACGACATGTATGAATGCGTACTTTTTTTTACTTGGCGCCGACACTCCAGTTCTAAATAGAAATAGAGGAGTGTAGAATACGACCGTATGAAGACTTTTGGCGCATTACATAGAGCTTAATGCGCCAAACTTTGTATGGGCATAGAGTGTAATGCGCCAAACTTGGCGCACTAAGCTCTATGTAATGCGCCAAAAAACTTTCGTATTCTACACTCTCAGAATCTCATAATCCGAGCATTGAAACATTAAGAGGGCGACATGTATGAATTCAAATGCATACTTTTTTTTTTTACTTGGTGCCGACACCACAGTTCTAAATAGATATAGAAGAGTGTAGAATACGACAGATTTTTGGCGCATTACACAGAGCTTAGTGCGCCAAGTTTGGCACAATACACCCTATGCCCCAAAAAAAGTTTGGCGCATTAAGATATATGTAAAGCGCCAAAAAAATGTGTGTCGGCGCCAAGTAAAAAAAAGTACGCATTCGAATTCATACATGTCGCCCATACAGTTTAAGGGCGATGCTACAAAATACTAATGAAACGTATGTAAACTTTTGAGTTTGCAAAAAATAATAAAAATGACTTAAAAAGTTCTCTCATTATTCTGGCATTTGGCAAATATAAATAATGTTTGTAATTCTAATTGACCTAAAATGGGTAAGGTTTATTGTGATTTCATGTTAGATAGTGAGAAAAACATGCATATGTGTCTTTTTATATAGTGTATGCAAACTTCCGGTTTCAACTGTATGTATAT
This sequence comes from Phyllomedusa bahiana, assembly GCA_025379985.1. Lineage (NCBI taxonomy): Eukaryota > Metazoa > Chordata > Amphibia > Anura > Hylidae > Phyllomedusa > Phyllomedusa bahiana. Next base: position 49,580 of record JAODAL010014000.1, read on the forward strand.
GTATTGTGACAGAGTGTCTGGACTGGTCCTAGAGGGAAGGTATATCTGCCCAAGATTCCTTATGTCTGCCAGGTAAAGAGCAACCAGAAAGTGAAGTGTCAGAGATCTAACAGATCTCTTGTGTAGGGTTTAGTAAAACCCATTTTGCAAGGGCTGGTTTGCTGGAGTGGGGATAGCGAGGGTGGGCCCCACTCCACCTGGACAGGCCGGGTCTTGGGCTGCCTGATTAAGTTTAGGTGTGTCCACCTCATATAAGGCCAGAGTGGCAGACACACTCTCTCTCAGCCTGGGACAGGACCTCTGCTAAGAACCTGTGGGAGCCCGTACTTGTGGTACAGTGATACTGTTCTGTTATGGTGACTGGTATTAGGCCAGCACTAGGATAGGAAGGAATCCTGATGTTTAGTTAGAGCCGGACAGGCATAGGATTTTGTTTTGTTTATTTTGTTTCTATGTACCACATGCTGACAATAAAACTGGCTGTGGTCAGTTTTAAACGAACTTCTGTTGTCACTTGGACTTTCTGTGCCTGCTGATCTGTGCCCGTCTACCCAAATCCACTACCTTATCCCTTACAAGTGGTGGAGGATGCGAAAGCATTAATTTCTGGCACAGAAAAGCAAAACCGAAAATTTAAAGGGCCGGAGTCCTATTTGTTCTACATCTTAAAAAATGGAGGATGTAATCAAAGCGATGTTACAAGCTGTGGCATCTCAACAGTAGGCTACCCGTGTGCAGCAGGAGGCTACCAGAGTGCAGCAAAGAGCGCTGCAGGAAACAAGCCGCAGGCTGACAGCACAGCTCGAGGCTACACAGGAGGAGCAGCGAAAAGACCGGGAGACCCTGAAAGTGGTGGTGCAGCAACTCCCCAGCGTCGCAGGACGGGCCCCAGGTGTTGCAGAAGCTACTCAAGCCTCCATAAGAGCCAGCCATTTTCTACAAAAGATGACTGCGGCTGATGAAGTGGAAGCCTACCTGACCACCTGTGAAAGAACTGCTGAACGAGAGGGTTGGCCAAAGGAACAGTGGGCAGGACTGTTGGGACCCTTCCTTTCACGTGAACCCCAAAAGGCCTATTATGACCTGGAAACTCGTGATGCTATGAACTATGACCTGCTTAAAAAGGAAATTTTATCCCGCCTCGGAGTCATGGTTTCTGTTTGCGCCCAGCGGGTGCACAACTGGGCCTACACCATGGACAAACCTCCCCGCTCTCAAATGCATGACCTCATACACCTGACCAACAAGTGGTTGCAGCCGGAGATCCTGACAGGCCCCCAGATGGTGGAACAGGTGGTGATGGACCAGTACCTGAGATCCCTCCCAGTTACTTTGCGCAAGTGGGTGAGCCATGGAGACCCCAAGAACGCTGTCCAAATGGTGGAGATGGTATACCGCAGCGGAGGAGCTGATGAGTCTGCCGCAGCGCCCCCTAACCCCACAGCGGAGATTTCCAGGACTACCTGGTAAGACTGTTCTAAGGGAAGAGGGGGCTGGCAGATCGCATATGTTTGTGCGTTCACGTAGAGAGACTGACGGCCCAGACTCTAGAAGCCGGCAAACCGTGCCAGGGAAGTCAGAGCTCCATAAGAGACTCAATAAGGACGTAATAAAATGTTTCCGGTGTCAAATGCCGGGTCATATGGTTGCCAATTGCCCACTGTCTGAGGAACCTATGCAATGTGATGTCTCATATATAAATCGCCGTGTATCACTGTATGCTAAGCGTGCGTGTGTAGCATTTTGCAGACACTGGGGGTGAGACACACATGTGTTCCGTTACTAGAGGAGGAAACTTTTCCTTATTCGGTCATGGCTGGGGAAGGAGAAGTTGTTGAGCCCCATGGTGAGGTGTCCTCAGAAGGTCAGAGCAGTCCAGAGTCCCCTAGTGACAGAGTGCCTGATCTTGAGGTGCGAAAGGACCAGTTTGGGGCGGAGCAATTAAAAGATCCTACCCTTGCCAGAGCTCGGGAAAACGTAAAGATGATTGACGATAACCCGTTGGAGCCTGACACCAGACTTTCACTCCCATACATGGCTGTAAAACATGACCTGTTATATCAAGTGGTAAAAAGAGGAGAAGAGTTAGTGGAGAAACTGGTGGTCCCTAAAATTTATAGAAGGACTGTACTAGAGCTGGCTCACGGTAACCTAATGGGAGGGCACTTGGGAGTCGAAAAAAACTACCAAAAGAATCCTGCAAGGGTTCTTTTGGCCAGGAGTTCATAAGGAGGTGAAAGAGTATTGTGAGTCCTGCCCAGAGTGTCAGCTTTCGGCTCCTAGACCACACTATCTTAGCCCTCTGGTCCCCCCTCCCCATTATTAGGGGCCGTTCCCAGAGACTGCCATGGGTTTGGGGAGGGCTTTTTGTCAAATCGCTCGAGGGGGCCCCAAGCATTTTTCCCCGTGATCCCGGAGTATGCCACTCAGTACCCGGAAGCCATTTCCCTTTCGTAACACATCTTCCAAGGGTATTACTAAGGAGCTGGTACGGTTTTAGTCGGGGGGGGGGTTACCGAAGGGAAAAACGAAGGATCAGGGTACCCCCCTTTTTTGTCCGGTCTTTAAGGAACTATGAAGTTGTTCCAGGTGAAAAAAAACTGCGTTCCTTGTCTAAACCCCACAGACCGATGGACTGATAGGAGGTTTAATAAAAAACCCCCAAAGCCATGTAAAAAGGGGGTGGACAAAAATGGGAAAAACTGGGGTTTCCTGCTTCCCTATCTTATGTTTTCCCTATGGGCCCTCAATTTCCCCCATAAAAATTTTTTTTCCCCATTTGAGTTTCTGTTCGGGGCTCACCCTAGGGGCCCTTTTAGATTAGCAAAAAAAAGCCTGGGAAAAAGAAGCGCCCCCCATAGAAGTGTCCTACACATGGGAAAAAATGCAGGATCAGGGTCGCGGCAGTAATGCCTAAAGTATGGGAGCTTTTGGCTCGGGGTCAGGGGGGCCCAACAGAGGGTTAAAAAACCGAGTGCCAGGATACGTTGTTTGCACCGGAACCGTTTTTCGGGTGCTGATCCCTACAGTCGGAGCAAGTTTCACCAAGTGGCAAGGCCCTTTGGGGTTTATAGAGAAAAAAAATGAGTGAATTACAAGTTTCCATCAGCCGGGTAGGAGGAACCCGACAATGTACCACGTTAATCTCATAAAACCGGGGAAAGATCGACTGTCACTTGCTCGACACCCATCCGCACCAAGCGCGGGGCTCAGGGGAGCCCTTGTTGCCCGGGATAAAGGAAAGCTGACTCCCTTTCTAATACACAAAAGGTCGAGTACGAGGGTTCCTTTTTTAAAAAAAAAGGGGGTTTTTCCGAACATCCCAAGTCGCACGTCCCCTCATTAAACATGACATCATTCCGAACCGGGGGAAGGGGGTTAAGCTAGACCGTACAAAACCTGAGGCCGGGAGAGGGGTTTATCTCAAAAGAGTGAAAAAATGCGGAATTTGGGGAAATTTGGGGAGTCCCATCCGTGGTCCACCCCCATAGTTCTGTCACCAACCAATGGCAGGGGGAGGTTTTGTAACAACTTCCGAAAACTAAATGCCATTTCCAAGCTTACCCGACCCCCTAGGTGCATGAACTTATTGACAGGCTGGGAAATGCACAGAAATAACCACTCCGATTTCCAAAAGGGTTTTGGGAAAATTCCCCTAACGCGGGACGAAAAAATGCCTGGCCACACCTGAGGGGATTATTCCATTAGGGGTTTCCCTTTTTGGGGCTACATGGGGAAACCGACCATTTTCCAGGGGTTTTAAGATGGGGTTTTGAGCCCACAGTCAGTATGCCGTCCTACGGGATGATAAAATCATCCAAAGCCCAGTTTGGATTCCCCCATCAAAACGCGAGTGCAGGCGTTATTAATTCCCTTTTGAGGCCGGCTTCCTGCCATCCAATAAGTTTGCCATCGGTCTAGAGGGGCCAAGTCCTGGGTACAACTAGGGCCCTGGATTGGTAAAACCCCAATAAACAAGATTGAACCATCCAAGAGACCAAGCCTTAAACAAGAAGCAAGTTTGCCTTCTTTGGGATTACCGCTATTTTTAGAAGGTTTATACCTAACTTTCCTCCTTTCAGCTCCCTTGACTGACCTAAAAAAGTAAAGTTTTTTCATGGTTAAGTGGCACCCCAGGCTGAAAAAGCATTTCCCGACCCTGAAAGACCTGCGTTCCGGGCCCTGTAATAACTCCCAAATTTTAAAAAAGGGGTTTTTCCTGCAAAAACCCATGCGTCGGATTAGGACTGGGGCTGTACGCCCAAAACAGAATGGTGGGAACATCCATACTGATTTAAAAGGAAGTTGAACGACCAGAAAAAAATAGCAATAGGGGGAGAAAGAATGCCTGCCATTAAAGGGGCCCTGGAAGCCCTCCCATTACCTGCTTGGCCGGCATTTTGAATTAATCCAACCATGCTCCCCTCAAATGGATGGTGAAAAAGGAAAAAAAAAAAGGGGTAACAAGATGGTTTTTACCTTTACAGGGGTAAAAAAAATTTACGGTAAAGCACCGGCCAGGGACCCAAATGAAAAATCTATGTCTTGTCTGGGGGTACATTGCCTTATGTCCAATGTTTCCCCCCAGGTCAAAACGGGGGGAAGGATGGGGACAGAGTGTCTGAACTGGCCCCAGGGGGAAGGTATATCTGCCAAATTTCCTTATGTCTCCAGTAAAGAGCAACCAAAAGTGAAGTGTCAGAGATCAAACAACTCTTGTGTATTTTTTATAAAACCCATTTTGAAAGGGGCGGTTTTTTTGCTGGAGGGGGGAAGCAGGGGGGGCCCCACCCACCTCACAGGCCGGGTTTTTGGGCTGTCTGTTTAATTTGGGTTTTCCACCTCATAAAAAGGCCAGAGGGGCAGACACACTCACTCACCCGGGGACAGGCCCCTGCAAAAAACCTGTGGAGCCCGTACTTGGGGGTTCAATGATACTGTTCTTTTAGGTGACTGTATTACCAGCACTATTATAGGAAGGAATCCTGATTTTAGTTATACCCGACAGGCATAGATTTTTTTTGTTTTTTTTGTTTCTATTACCAATGCTGACAATAAAACGGGCTGGGGCAGTTTTAAACAAATTCTGTTGTCACTTGAACTTTCGTCCCTGCTGATCTGTCCTCTACCCGGGAGACGACCAACCCCTCCCCTAATCCCTTAAGAATATATTAATAATACATATATATTATGTTTAAAATAAAAAAATCCACAGCCTCCAGGAAGACTTAAAGGTGCAAAGTGATTTATTCCTCCATCCCCAAGAACGAGTGACGTTTCTGCTCCTCACGGGGCCTTTGCAAGCAATTTTTCAAGTAAAAAGGGAGCAATATAACAAAAAATGACGTAATTAATACTTAATAATAATTAATGTATAAACATAATTACAGAAAAAAAACATAGTGATTGGGGGAAAAATGTTTATAAATAAAATATTAATAAACATAAACATATTCAATTCCCCAATAAGAGAAACATCATGGAAAAAAACATAACATTTAAAAAAATTTCATAAAGAGTAGGGGGAGACTTATGTAGTTTTTATATATATATATATATATATATAAATATATATATATAAAAATATATATATATATTTTAATATTATATATATGTGTTGTAGCAAGTGACTGCAGGTTTCCCCTAGGCAGGTTACAGAGGAAAACAAAACAACATGCCACCAAGGGGACCTAGCCTTGGGGGATGGAGCCACCACATTATTGCAGCCCCACTAAGTTTTGGGACCATTTTAAAATTTGTTTGGCTGTTCTGGGCACTCTTATCGGGAGTAGACAACGTGGGCAGGGGGGTGCCTACTCTCTGGTTCAGGGCCCGGGTTTTTGGGCATGTTTTGGGGGCCATAAAAGGCCCGGCCTGCGGTGTACAGTGGGCGTGGGTTTTCTTCCGGCAGGAGCAGCGAAAACAGTAAGGCCTTTCCCAAGGCTTTAGGCCAGCAGGGGCTGACCCCAACCCAACCAGTGGAGGCTGGTAAAACTGTCTTATGTATGGACATTAGGTCCAAACAGGGGAGAAGAGAATCTACGTGTTTAGTAAGCGGTGGACGGCCAGGGTTTTGTTTATGTTTTATTTCGATTGCTGTATACTGTGCTGACAAATAAAGCTGGCTGAGGCCAGACCTAAAGAATCCGTGTCAAACGCCAGTGTTGATGGCCCAAACCGCTACCAAATATGGCGATCCAAACTGGAATATCCCCTGGGGCAGCCCCAAAAGACGGGTGAACATAAAAAACCCTAAAATTTGTTATATGTAAAATTACATTAAACAAAATATACACACATTTTAAATATATAAAAATATATATTTTAAAAGATACACTCACCGGCCATTTTAATTGGGTACCCCTGCCCCAACTGCTCTTTAAACATTTAAATTTTCTAATCACCATCCCCAGGGCCCGGAAACCTCGTGCTTTTGGGAAAGTAACATGGTCAAGACAATCTCCTGCTTTTAAACCCCGGCATCAGAAGGGGGAAGAAAGGTGATTTGAGTGCCTTTGAACGGGCCCAGGGGTTGTTGGTGCCAAAAGGGGCGGGTTCCCTGAGTGTTTTCAGAAACGGCTATCCCCGGGGGATTTTAAACCGCACAACCATCTCTAGGGTTTTAAACGAGAATGGCCCGAAAAAAAAAAAACCCAACCATGAGCGGGGTCCTGTGGGGGGAAATGCCTTGTTGTGCCAGTTTTTCCAAAGGAAAAGGGCGGGCCGGGCGAGCGATAGAAAGGCAACGTGACTAAAAAATTGCCACCCGTTACAACCAAGCTGGGCCCAAAAGGGACACTCGAACGAAACATTACGGCGAACTTTGGGGTGATGGGCTACACCGCAGAAGACCACACCGGTGCCACTCCTTTCAAGCCCAAGAACAGGAAAAATGAGGGTCCAAATTTTCCCAAGCCCATCGAAATTGGACAGTAGAAGATTGGAAAAAAAGTTTCCTGGTCCCGATGAAACCTCGATTTCCCGCTTGGGGACATTCGGGTGGGAGGGTTTAGAAATTTTGGAAACAACAACATGGGAAAACATGGATCCATCCGCCCCTTTTATCAACGGTTTTAGGGTGGTGGGGGGTGGGGGTCATGGTGTTGGGGGTTTTTTTCTTGCACCCCCTTGGGGCCCCCCTTTGGGACCAATTGAGCATCGTTTCAAAAGCCACAGCCCCACCCAGTATTTTGCTTTACCATGCCATTCCCCCTTTTTTTACCACAATTTTTACCCAACATCTGATGGCTACTTTTCAGGGAGGATAAACGCCCCGGGCCCTAAAGCTGGAAAACATCTTTAGACTGGTTTCTTTAACATGACAAAAGTTCACCTGTTTCTCAAAGGCCTCCCAAAATTTACCAGATCTCAATCCAATAGAGCATCCCTTTTGGGGTGTGGTGGAACGGGAAAATTCGGGATCATGGGTGTGTAGCCGACAAATCGCGGCAAAAAGTTGATGCCTCATGTCAATATGGGCCAAAATCTCTGAGGAAAAGCTTCCAGCACCTTTTTGAATTTTATCCCCGAAGAATTAGGCAGTTCTGAAGGCAAAAGGGGGGCCAAAAACCCCTTTCTAGCATGGTGTACCTAATAAAGGGGCCGGGGAGTTAAAAATTTTATATAATGTTACCATAAAAGTCCCCAAACAAATATAACATTTAAATTTTTTTGTACAGTAAAACCCTGCCCCAAAAAAGCTGGGGTATATAAAATCAGAAGCATAAGGAATGAACATATGGACCCATTGTAGTCAATGGGCTTTGTGTCATGAATTTGCACATTATGGATCCATAACATGGCTATGTGTGTGAGGCCTAATCTCATGTGCATATGCAGCTAATGTTTTGCACTGCAAAAGTGGCCTAAAATTGCATATGCTACAAAGCAATGGCTATGAAAAATGAAAAACAATACTGGCACCAGATGGGGTATACTGCATTATAGGTTTCACATAAGTCTGTTCAGCTGCATTGAACTGCAGACTAGTTATGGCTTTTTAGTACATATTCTGAAAAACCAGCAACAGCTACAAAATTAACAAGGAATTAGATTTACCAGCACTGCACACAATACAGCAATCTAGACTTCACTTCCAGCAGTCCTGTACAGAAGATATGCATGAGATTTAGTCGGCCTAGGTGATGCTCAGCATTTCATAGACAGAAAAATAAATATATAGCAAGATACTCACTTCACATGTCTTTTATTCAAAGAAAATGCACAAACTCGCATAGCCAGTCCGAGTTGAGAGATTCCAGCCAACATCTGTTTCACTTGTCAAACAACTTGTTTTCTTAAGGCATTTGCATTTGAAGCGAGTGCCGCGATTCTACCTTGCTCTGTAATTAAATCTATAGCTGGAATTGCATATAGACTAATATCCAATAAAATATTTATTTTCACATGAACACCATTTTGCCCAAGTAGGACACCCAATTAGAACATGCCAGCTCTAACATGGTTGACATCTAAGCACATTGTCTGATTCACAAATACATTAAATATTGGCTCCGAACAATAACTATAGTGTTCAACATAAAGATAGTGTACGATAGACAGAGGGTTAAGCCATCAAGGCACCCACATACACATTACTCACACTAAAGTGGCAAACATTTCACTGTTAAGTTCAACATGAATCTGTTATTCAAATCCACATGTATTTTATGAAAAGCTTGTATAACCAACCCTGCATAATTAATATGTTTCTATTAGCAACATTTACAATGGAAGAATAAGTGAAGAGATATTGATGAAACTGAATTATATTTTTAAAAACTGGGTCTCAAAGGTGCCATGTAATGTGAGCTTGAGGATGTGTCACAAAAGTAACATGAATAGGTGCACACATGAATGGCTGTGGGCGGCTAACTATACTGCTACAAATTCATCATACACAGAGAAAAATTGTACCTTTTACATTTAATATGAACACTTAGGGGACAAAATATAAAATGTTACATGACTACTCTTGTATTATTTTCCTTCCATGACTTAAGTGGATAAATTACATAGAGCATAAGAGATCATCAACATTTTAATAACCAATTTTCCCATATATGTGGCATATAACCAAAGCTATTCATATTTTACATGATGGATTAATGGTTCAGTAGTCATGGTTTGTACATTTTACTGGAAGGAATTGGACTATATACAGATAAGCACAAATGTAACCTTGCATATAAATAAAGAAACAAAACATTGTATTATGATCACTGTTTCAATAGTGTTCCCTGGAATATGACACATGGGAATAATACACTACCAGACATTCGGCATGTGATAGAAGAAGGTATAGTCTTATTTTGGACATTTACAGGTATATTCCAACTCTGTGATCTGTATCTATTTGCAGGTGTTTTAATGCTTTAACAACATATGACATATAGGTATGCCATGAGGTTGGTAAGGGGGTATGGATCGGGCTTACAGCTGTAATGCCAGGCACGTGGGAGCCAGGAGTCGAGAGAGTTCCAAGCTCTGAATTTTAACCCTTTAGATGCTGTGGTAAATGTGATTGTGACATGTAAGGGACTAAGGATGTTGTTGCATAATGTTCCATTGCCCATCTTCCCCATTTGTACACTGTTCTGCAATATACTGCTCTCTAATGGTCAAGTACCCTGAGAGACTAAAAGTGCAGGTAAAAAAAAAACAACATGTTTTAGCAATAAAAAAGTTTAAAAAATATTCTAAGTTTAAAACACTCTTCCCATTTTGCAAATAAAATACTTACAAAAAATTTAAAAAAGTTAATAATTGGTATCACAGTGCCCATAAAAGTCCAATCAATTAAAATATAACATCTGTTATCTTATACAGTAAATACCCAATGCCAAAATAGCGTTTTCCTGGTCATTTTGCATTCTCAAAAAACTGGAGTAAAAAGTGCAAAGACTAGCATGTACCCGAAAATATCCATAGAAACTAGACTGCAGCTTACTAAAAAGAAGCCCTCAAATAGGACTATGAGGGGAAAAAAAAGTTATTTGTTGCAGAAAATAGCGCTGCAACACAAATGTAACCCCTTACCGAGAAAGGACATATGGATATGTCCTAGTGCCAGTAAGGGTCTATGGAGCTGATTACTCCGTAATCCCACCTCATAAAAGTCTGGTGTCAGCAGCTAATTGCAGCTGATACCCACTGGTAACTGGGGAATGGTGCAAATTCTCACACAATCGGTAACCCCACAGCAAGATCGCAGGTGTCAATACATTAACAAGGCAGCTGGATTCCATTAACACCATGTATGCATTTCTAACATTTCCTGTCCCAGACAGGAAGTGCTAGAACCGCTAGCTCGGAATACCTTTCTTCATTGTATATACAAACCAAGAATTGCGCCCCCTAGTGGTTAGTTAAAGTAAAAAAAAAAGTTTAAAATTCTAGAAATAAATAAAAAATATTAAATGTTCAAATCACCCTCCTTTTGCTGTTTAACAAATAAAAAAATAAAATAATAAAAAAGTTACACATAATTGATGTTGCCACGTTTGTAAAATTCTGATTTAAAGCTTAACAACATTTATTCTGTACGCTGAACACGGTAGAAGCAAAATTCCAAACGCCAAAATCTGTGTTTGAACTGTAGCTCCCACAACCAGCAGCACTCATGCAGCCCCAAACCATGGCACTCCCACTACACACTTGACACCATCTGACACCATCAGACCACAGGACACGGTTTCAGTAATCCATGTCCTTAATCTGCTGGTCTTCAGCAAACTGTTGGCAGGATTTCTTGTGCATCATCGTTAGAAGAGGATTCCTTCTGGGACAACAGCCATGCAGACCAATGTGATGCATTCTGCATCATATGGTCTAAGCACTGACAGGCTGACCACCCACCCATTTAACGTCTGCGGTAAGGCTGGCAGTACTCATACAGTATGCCTATTTTGAAAGGACGATCTCTGGATATGACGCTGAGCATGTGTACTCAACTTAATTTTTCGACCATTGCGAGGCCTGTTCTGAGTGAAACCTGTCTTGTTAAACTTCTGTATGGTCTTGACTACCGTGCTTCAGATCAGTTTCAGGGTGTTGTCAATCTTTTTATAGGATAAGCCATCTTTATGTAGAGCAATAATTCTTTTTTTTCAGACCCTCACACAGTTCTTTGCCATGAGGTGCCATATTGAACTTCCAGTGACGAGTATGAAAGTGTGAGAGAGTGATAACACCAAATTTAACACACCTGTTCCCCATTCACACCTGACACCTTGTAACACTAAAGAGTCACATAACACTGTGAAGGGAAAATGGCAAATTGGGCACTATTTCTCCATTTTTACTTAGGGTTTAATCACTTTTGTTGCCATCAGTTTAGACATTGATGGCTGTGTGTTATTTTGAGGGCACACCAAATTCATACTGTTATACAAGCTGTACACTGACTACTTAAAATTTTGTCAAAGTGTCAAATCTTCACTGCTGTCCCATGAAAAGATATAATACAATATTTACAAAAATGTGAGGAGTATACTCACTTTTGTGAGATAATATGGGTGACATGTATGAACGGGGCTGCACTAGAAGTCTGGTGACTTTTCAGCCTGACATCTAGCGCAGCCCCGTTCGCAATAGTTTTAAATGGCCCGTACGCCAGTATCGGGCACATTACAGATCGCCTGCAGCACTTTGTAATGCACCTGATTTTGGGGGGCGTGCAGAAGGCAGGCGCACTAGAACCGTACGAAGCTATAGATTTATAGCTTCAGAACGGCAATTCCAGGTGCATTACTGCTGGAACAGGTAAACCACTTTCAAAGTGGCGTTTAAAATCACACGTCGCCCTGTATGTCCATCAAGTTCATCCAAGAGCGGAAAAGATGTGGTGACGGAGTGGCAGAGGGGATTTTTAAGCTTTGTTTCCTCCACTGATGAACACTTTGGAACCCAATCTGAATATTTCATTCCTGATCCCAAAATTACCATCAGAATGGATCTAGACATTTTATACAGCTACATAAGTATTAATATTATGATCTAAAATAGAAATGAGTACAAAGATGTTTGTCACTAAATGAGAAACAAACTGGCACCGAGGAAGAGAGGACTCTGCCTGCAAGGGCTTACAATCTACAAGGGAGGGTGAAGGGAGACAGAGGTGAGAATGAAGGAGGAACATTATCATTTTAAACACCTGTATTCCCACACATTATGTTTTCAAATTAATAGATTATGTGGCAGGTTCCAAGGGGAGAAGGATTTACTCAATTAAAAGTGCCATAAGGGAACTGTAAACAGGACAAAATATTGTTTAGCTGGCCATGTGCTGAACAAGAACTACAAGCTGTGTCTGCAATTTTGTATTCAGTAGCAGAGATTAATTGAGGTTTGTTAACTATCCAATTGTAATAAGGATCTGTTGTGTAATAATGAATTAAAAATATATATATATACTGAGAGGCCCTTCTTCTCAGTGGGCATTTTCCTTGAAGCTTGTTGAAAGTGTTAATGCTCCTGGCTGGTCATGAATAGAACTTATCTCCCTGAAGAACCTGTGTCTTGTATGATTATACCACGACACTCTGTAAAGAGATTGTCATTATTCACATCGGTACCTGTCCCCATTGGGGCTGACCGTCTAAATTCAAGATTAACCAGTATAAGGGAGAACATACAAATTCCTCACATTTGTTGTCCTTGGTGGGATTAGAACCCAGGACTCCAGTTCTGGAAGGAAACAGTGCTAAGTGTATGGGAGTTTAGCAGCAGAATGGTTATTGTAAGCTATAGGCTATACTGTAGAGATGGGTTTTCAGGTTACTTTGGAAGGTTTTAAAGTTGAAAGAAAGTCTGATGTGTTATGGTAGTGAGTTCCATAGTTTGGGGGAAACATGAGGGAAAAATATTGGACACAGTTGTGGAGGAGCAGATAAGAGGATAGCAGAGAAGATCCAGTGAGGAACAGAGATTGCAGAGTTGTATGGAGGATCAGTTATGGAGAGCCTTGTATGTCATGGTTAATAACTTGCACTGAATTTTACAGACAATGGGTAGCCAGTGGAGGGACTAGCAGCAAGAAGAGACAGAGGAGTAACGAGGAGAGAGGTGGATCAGCCAGGATGAATTGTAGAGGGAGTTGTAATAGTCTAGGTGGGAGGTGGCAGTGAAGTCCTTAGTGTTACCATCATTTCACTTTATTTCTTTAGATAGATTTAAAAGAATTTGCTGATAAATCTTAAAAACCACATAGGAGTCAGATCTCTCCAAATCCCCTTTCCTCTTCCATGGAGTTACTCAATAACATTTTGGCTGGTTTAATCTAGCACTAGAGGGAGCTCATTGCATATGGATTTTATAAAGCTTCCTTTGAGTTCAGTAATAATAATAATCTTTATATAGCGCCAACATATTCCGCAGCACTTTACAAATTCAAGGGGAAACATACAGACATTACACATTAAAAGTACTTACAGATGAGACACAAGGTGTGAGGGCCCTGCTCGTGAGAGCTTACAATCTATTAGGGTGTATGGGTGAAACAAAGGGAAAGAAGTCCCAAATTTTACAATGGTCCACCTTTGTTTCATAAATAGGGGTGGTTCTAAAATGAAAAAGGGAAATAAAACCCTCCCACCCGGGGAAGGGGACATCTATATACGTTTAAGTGCCTGTGGTGCCCAGTGTAGGGAGGGGGAAAAAATGTGTGAAGGGTTAGCATTTGGGATTTTTGGAAGGCCCGACGGGAAAAGGGATGTTTTCTCGGGGCCCTTTTAAAACTGTGAGGGTTGTGAGTGTGCCATCGCCCGCGGTAGCATATTCCAGAGTTTGGGTGCTCCCACGTGTAAATCTTGGGAGGGGAAATGGGCGGTTTGGTTTATTGATGAGTGTAACCTGATATCACGCACAGCGGAGGGGGGCGGGTCGGGGGGTTTAGCCCAGGACGGGGGAGGAAAGGGGGGGGGGGGGGGGCAGCGTTGTGGAGAGTTTATGGGGGTTTTTTGCTGATTTTAATACTGTACCCTGACTAAAATGGGAAACCAGTGAGTGACGACACAGGGTAGAGGCATCATATGGGCTGGAGAGAAAGTGACCCTGGCGCTGCTTTCGGGGACAGTTTTGAAGAGGGGGAGTTTGCGGGAGAGGCGGGACCGTTTAAGCAAGGAGTTACAGTAGTCAAACGAAAAGAAAAAAGAGCAGTAATGAGATTTTTGAGTTTTTTCCCCAGGGTTGAAAAGGAGGGATTCTGTAGATGTTTTGGGGTGGGTGACGGGGAGCGGGCAAGGATTGGTTTTTATGGGGTAAGGACAGATAAAATTTAGAAATCCCCCGACGGGGGGCCTGTTTGCCTGGGGAGAAATGGTGGTCCCAAACAAAAACCCCAGAAAAAAGCAGGGTGGGGTTTGGTTGGTAAAACGGGGGAAAAAGAAAAGGGAAGTTCAGTCTTAGTGAGGTTTATTTTTTCAGATGGAGATGAAAACAGGGATGTCAAACAGGGGGCCAACAGTCACGGGTGTTTTGAAAGCAGGGCTGGGTGATTTCACGGGGGGGTGTATAATTGGGTGTCATCAAAATAGAGATGGTACTGGAACCCAAAACCCTAGGGAGGGTTTGCCCCAATGGGGGCTGGGACAATAAAAAGAGGAGAGGCCCTAAAACTGACCCCTGGGGAAAAAACTCCACCAAGAGGGAGAGGAAGGGGGATAGAACCAAAAAAAGAGACACAAAGGACGATCAGACATTTTAAGTTTAAAAAACCAAGGAGAGGGGTGTCCTGGGGCCCAAAAGGCATGGAAAGCTGGGGAGAAGGTAGTGCCACATGTCAAACCCCTGGGGGGGGGGAAAAAACCCAAAGGAGAAGCAAAACCGAGTATTTAAACCAAAAATTTTTGCTTTTGGAGGCATTTGGATTTTTAACTAAGTCGGGTTTCCTTTGGAGTGTCCCAGTAGGGTGCGGAAACCGGGTTGCAGAGGGTAAGAAAGGATTTAAAGTTGAGATTGGCGGTTGGGCGAAAAGTAGACCAAGCTTTTCCGGATTTAAGATAAAGGGGCGGGGTTAAAAGGACGGGCGGTAGTTACCCCAACAGGAGGGGGTCCTAGAGGGCTTTTTTTAGTAAAGGGGTTTTGATTCGTGTTTAAAGGAAAAGATAAAAAGATCCCTTGGGGGAGGGGAAAATTTTCAGATAGCAGAAAGGGAGAGGGGGAAGCGGGAGAAATAGACTGGACGAGGTGGGAGGGAATGGGGGTCAGTAGAAGGGAGGTGGTGGGGCATGCAGAGGGAGAAGCCTGGACAATTCTTCCCCTGTCACAGGTCAAGGGCTGAGAGTAGATTAGAGGACGTGCGGGAGGGGAAAGGGGGTGGGTATTACTTGGGGACGAGATATGTTTAAACCGGATAAATTTTTAATTTTTTTTTTGAAGTAAGTGGCCGGTCTTCAGCACAGAGGTCATGGGCAGGGGCCTGGGGTCTGGCCTTAGGAGGGAGTGGGGAAGGGGTCAAAGAGGGGGTTTTGGGTTTTTTTTGAGTGTTGAGATGAGGGGGGTTGAAATATTTTTTTTTTGGGGCAGTGAAGGGGAGTGTGGTTTAAATCCTGAGCATAATTTGTAGTGGAGAAATCTGGAGGTAGCTTTGACTTTCTCCCCCCCGCCGTTTACACACCTTTGGGAAAATCGCTGAGGGTGGCGAGTCTGAGGCGTGTGCCAAGGCTGCGGGTGTTGACTCTGGTGGGGCGGTGTTGAGTGGTGCCAACTTTTCCCGGGTGGGTTTTGGAGAGTTAATTTTTTTGTAACTTTTCCCCCTGGTCAGGACATGAGAGGGAGGAGAATTTTGGGGGGGTGAGGACTGAAGGGGGTCTGTGAGTTCCTGGGGTATTAAAAGGGGCGGGTATTTCGGGAAAGTGTGATGAGAGGTTTGTTTCCCAAGGGGAAAGGGTGAGAATTTGTAATAATTTAAGGTAAAGGGGTTTTGGTCAGAGGAAACATAAAGGGGAAAATTTTTGAAGTTTGAAATTGAGGAAAATGACAGAAACCAGATCCCAAAAGAGTTCCCTTTCCCTTTTGGGTTGGAGAGTCAGTTAAATGCGAGAGGCCAAGAGAAGAGGTTTTGTGAAAGAAACCCGTGAGGCAGAAGGGGGGACTGGGGGCATCAAAGGGGATGTTTTAAATCACCCCTATGAGAGTGGGTATTTCAGTAAAAGGAAGTGTGGGAGGCCCCGGGAGCCAAAAAAGATCCAGAAACTGGCTGGGTGAGCCAGGGGGTTTTGTAGAAAAAACTGCGACCCCTGATGGAAAATGGCCCGGGAAAAAGTCGAGGGTGTGGACTTCAAAGGGGGGGGAAAGTGAGTGAAAGGGGGGGAGGGGGAAAGACCTGGGGGTTTCAATGTGGAGAGAGAAGTAAGGTTTATTCCTCCACCTGGCCTTTTTTCAGGGCTGGGGGGGTGGGTGAAGTGTAGGCCGCCATAGGTGAGGGCAGCAAGGGAAGCGTTGTCAGATTGCTGGAGCCAAGTTTCTGTGAGGGCCAGCAAGTTAAGGGAGTTGGAGAGAAACAGGTCATGAACAGCAGTGAGTTTGTTGCAGACGGATCGGGTATTCCATAGAGCACACTTAAAAGGGGCAGAAAAAGACGTACAGCGAATAACAAGCAGGTTAGCAGGGTTTCTATGGGAGGCAGAGGAGGAGGTGGGATGAACAGTGAAGGAGGGTGGGCCGGGGTTAGGAGAGATGTCCTCTGCAACAAGAAGCAGGAGAATGAAAAGAGACAGCAGATGGTTCAGTGATGAATATGAGTGGCATTTCAGTATAATTTTTTCCATTACATACATGTAAGGCTCACGCAATTAGTGGCTGCAAAGACTATAAAAGTAGGGGTTAATGTATGTGTTTTGTATCCAATGTATGAATTAGGCCTTATCCACAGTAAATTATAAACGATTAGTTAATATTTATTCAATTTATTATCCTTTTACATAATACGAAGAGCTAGAATGAGAGAATGTTACCACTACCTTCCGTCATGTTCTGATCCTTGTTTTGATGTAAGAAAGAATTCTGGAAGAATAAAACTTTTCGTGTTTTGTCAGTAACTGGTTAGTTTTTCTTTTGCTTCAGTTTCAACTGAACTGATTCATTTTTTTTCTCCAAAATTGCAGCAGATCTAAAACGACAATTTTTGAATTAACGTTTATTCATGTAAAGGTGCTGGAGCATTTGGCATAGAGAACCATAGCACACATGTATATTGTAGGATGTGTTGTGCAAAGTTTCTACTTTATTAACCATGCTAGCAAGTTATTATTACTTGTCATTTGATAAGTCATTACTTTCTTTTTCCAATGTACAGTGGATATTTAAACTTGTAACGTATTTGTTTGCTATTGGCAAAACCACTTTGTTTAATTCCATTACTTTTAAAATACTTATTATGTTTTTATAATGAAAAAGATCAAAAGTGAAAAATCTGAGAAATTCCAGGACTGAAAAAACAGTGGACAAAACAGATATTTTATTTTCATTAAAAACAGTGATAGAATATCATTATTGTCATTAGGCTAAGATGGGACATAAGAGGAAAAAAATGACCACAGAACTAGGCTTTTATATGCAGAAATTTTATGTGACATTAGTTCTATTGTCCTGCTGGCAGCAATTCGTAATCAATAAATATCAGCGAAAATACAATTATGTCCTTTTGTGGAGACAGACTTCTGAATTGTTAATCTCAAAGCAGCATGAAATAATTTTTCGTATTTTATTTTACAGATTTGCAGTATTAAAACATAAAGACAACTCACCAAAAAGTTTTGGGTCTCTATGTCCAGCTTTCCTCTAGGCACTATGAAAGGCAGCCGGCCATGAGTCTTTGGGTCTTTAAGATAGAATCAGCCTGTCCCAGATTGACTCTCACTTATATTAATTTGTGGTCTAAAGCAATACAAGGGCTCCCTCTCCACAAGATGCAAACAGTTATCAAACCAGTACAGTGTGAACCAAGAACTGTTCAAAGGAGACATTGGGGATAAAAGCAGCACACCCTCCTGTCCCGGTTGTTAGAAACATGGTGGAGTTCACAAGGCCCCCTGCACACTATTACAATTTTCAGCGTTACTTCTGAATTTATTCAGCCTCTTCTTTTATTGCAGGGCTATTCTCCATGTAGCCATTCAAAATCAAATCATTGTTTGTGTGCAATTAGAAGCCAAGACAGCGGACATGGATAGCAGGCAACAAGACTTGTCAGCATAATATTAAGCAATTAAACAGAACCATTCCATGAAAAAAGTCACTTTAGGAATTACTAATGACATATGTTTTCCCATGGTACATCACTAAACTGGTATAATGCCAGAAGCTTAGAAATCACAAGATATCAGTGCTGTGAGCATATTGGATAGAAACCTAATGAGATTCACTAGGCCTGATAACTGCAAAGTTAAATAAGTAAGGGTCTAACTATACGAAATGCTTCCCCCAATCTGACTTAGAACATCTGAAACAATGGTGACACAAGTACTTTTAATGACTATAAATGCTTATCTTTCTGCCAAGTAGAGAATACCTCTTAGCTTAAAGTATCTATATATGTAGCCCACCAAATGTAAGGGGTATAATTAAGGATTCCTGAAATACCATACAGTGCATTTAGTGCCATACAGTACCAATGTAATGGTGCTATGTCATGCTTCTACTTTTAGTGCGAATAAGAGTATGGTTCTTGAAATGCATCAGAGGATGGGAGCCATACGTTTTTAAATCATATGGAATAAAGATTGGGTTTTTAATATTTTTTGGTGCAGGAGAAATAAATTCTATTACTTGAGATGTGTCAGTTTTGACTGGATAATTTTGGCAGTTTGCTGGGCTGAAGCATTCAGGCATGTTTTAACATAATGCCAACAAGATAATACATAAGCAATGATCTTTGACAAGTAACTAGGAAGGGTTATATGGCTACTTCCAAACTATTTGAAGTCCATTATTCTACACTTAAAAAGATTATTAACAAGTGTAAAACATATAAGACAGCTGACAATCTTCCCACGAATGGACATCCTAGCAAACGGCCTCCAAGATCAGATCTCGCAATGATCCAAAAAATTGCAACAAACCCAAGAGCTAGATCTCAGGCTCTACAGGCCTCTGGTAGCACATTGAATGTTTAAAATAATGACAGTAGAAATAGACTGAAAAGGTATTGCTTGTTTGGAGGGTTGCCAGGAGAAAGTCTTTCTTTTTTAACCCCTTACCGCCGCAGCCAGTTTTGGCCCAATTTTTGAAATCTAACATGTGTCACTTTATGTGGGAATAACTTTTTAATACTAATACCTATCCATGCAATTCAGAGACTATTTTCTCATCCTTGCTTGTTTGTGAAAAATATCAAAATGTCATAAAAATTTGGAAATATTTGCCATTTCTGCGTGTAAGACAGATAGTGATTCCACTGAAAATAGTTTATAACTAGCATGTACCATAAGTCTATTGTAGGTTGTCATCAGGTTTTAAATGTCTTTTTTTTTTACAACATTAGGTGGCTTAGAAATTTAGGGCCACATGTATGAAAACTGTCTAGGTCTAAAATTCACTATGTTGCCCATTGCAACCAATCAGAGCACCCCTTTAATTTCTCCAGAGCACTGTATGAAATCAAAGGGGCAATCTGATTGGTTGCTGTCACGGGTGGGCCCGCGACCCCCGTCCCGGGTCGCGGGCACACCCGTGGCCTCCGCACGAGCGGCACCGCCGCCCGCATGTCGGGTGGTGGGCACGCTTACCCGGCCGGCCAGTCACCCTCCTACTTACCCGGCCGCGCTCCTGTTGCTGCTCCAGCCTCCCGGCGCGCGCGTCCCCGGTCTCTAAGGCGCGCGCGCGCCGTCTCTGTGAAATTTAAAGGGCCAGTGTACCGGTAATTGGCTATTGCCGGTCACTGCCCTTATTTAAGCCTGTCCCTTCCTGGTGCTTGTTGCTGGATCTTTAGTGCCATTTAGCCTACTGAGAAAGCGTTCCAAGCCTTGTTCTGATTTACCGTGTACCGTACCATTAGCTTCCGTTCCTCGACCACGCATCTTGCCGCCTGCCCTGACCTACTGCCTGTCCACGATCACGAACCATTGCCGCCTGTCCTGACCTTCTGCCTGTCACCGACTACGAGCCTGCCTGACGATTTTGCACCACGCTATACTTTGGCTGCCACCGCAAGCAAGTCACGTCAGGGGTAACGACCTGGTAGACTCCCACTGCAGCAAGTCCACCCCGCTTTGCGGCGGGCTCTGGTGAAAACCGGGACCTACTTAGATTCCGTTCTCTGGCGTGGCTTACGCCATCGCTTGCGGTGGTCCAGTGGATCCACTTCTAGGTCCGTGACCGTGACAGTTGCTATGGGCAACAAAGTGATTTTTAGACCTAGACAGTTTTCATACATGTGGCCCTTAATAGTAATTTTTCAAATTTTCAAGAAAATTTGCAATATAGATTTGTTTTTTAGGGACCAGTCCAGTTCTGACGTGGCTTTGAGGGTCCTACATGATCTATAACCCCATAAATGACTCCATGTAAGAAACTACACCCCTTTAGTTTTTTATTGTGTAAAACAATATTTATGCATTACTATCTTCTGATAACCATAGCTTTTTTTTATATTTCTGTATACAGAGTTGTGTAAGGCCTTTTTTGTGGGATGAACTGACACTTTAATTGATACCATTTTGGTGTTTATATGAGTTTTTGATCGATTTTATTCCATTTTATGTGCTGTGGGATGAACAAAAATCGCTGTTCACCGTGCAGGTTAATTAACATTCCAAATATGTGTACTTTATTTATTTTTGATCTTTTTGGGGCAATTGGCGTTTGAAAAAGGGAATGTATGTGTTTTTATTTTATTTTCGTCTTTGTGTTTTACTTTTTTTTTTTAAATTTTTCACTTTTCCCCATAGGGGAATTGTATCAGTGATCTTTAGATCATGAATACAATATAGATCAGTATACAGCATTGCTGCTGTATACTGGTCTCCATGGCGACTGTCACTCACCATGCCCGGCAATGCCCGCGATGCATTGTGGGGCATGGTGATGTCACAGACAGCACCGAAGTGTTTCTTATAACACTCCTGGGCTGTCAGGTATTCACACAGCAGCAGCTGTCACCGCTACTGCACCGAGAAAAGACAGAAGGAGCTTCATCCTGCAACATCATAGTAGCAATTAATAACAGTACAATTTTTTTTTATAACTGGGGATACCCCTTTAAATCCTATACATTTTTAATTGAGGTCGCCATGGAACTATAGAAGATTTATGAAAGACCATATGTTTCATCTACTATGCCCTTTTATTATCTCCTTTGTATTTTTATCCTAGGATAGATACATGTTTATTCCAGTCTGGTTTACATTCACTTGTTTTTCCAACCACATCAGCTGCAAGTTTGTTCAGGGTATCTACTACTCTTTAAGAAAAATAATATTTTTTGACATTGCTTCTGATCTTTCCCTCCAACAAATTTCAGATTGTGCCCCCTGTGATCTTGATTTAAACCTTCAACATATTTAAAGGTTTTTATCATTTCCCCCTTTCTCTTGTTCCACATGTATGAAAACTGGCTAGGTCTAAAATTCACCTTGTTGCCCATATCAGCCAATCACAGCACCCATTTCATTTTATATGGTGCTATGGAAAAAATAAAGGGGCACTCTGATTGCTTGAATGGGCAACAAGGTGAATTTTAGACCTATCCAGTTTTCATACATGTGGCTCTAAGTTCTTCATATCTTTCCTAATAGGTTTCGTTCTTGTGACCTTTCGCAGTTTTGGAGCCCAGTATGATCTGTTCTATTTTCTGAATGTCTTTTTGTACGTGAGGTTCCTACAACTAAACTCAAGGGATTAGACTTGTTTTTCCAGCACATCCTACAGATGTTCAATCAGATTCCGACCTGGGGAATTCGATGACCAAGTCAACGCCTAGACATCTATGACATATTAGTCATATGACTCAAACCATGTGCCTCAAACTATTTTTGCAGCATGGCACGGTGCATTTTGGGGTTTTGGGATTATCATTGCCATGTTGGGATTTTCTTAGTCTTCAACAATGTTTATATAGGTTGTATGTGTCAATGTAAAATCCACATGAATACCAGAACTGTTTCGAAGCAGAGCATTGCCCAGAGAATCACACTGCCTCTACCAGCTTCTCTCCTTCCCATAGTCCATCATGTTCCCATCTTTTCCCCAGATAAACAATACACATGCACCCTACGCATAACACATGACTATTTGAAAATAGTACTGGATCTAAACGGTCCTAAGACCACCTGGGTACTAACAACTTAAAGTCAAGTTATTAACATCTTTAAAAAAGGGGATCTTCACAAAGAAATTAAAAACATTATTTTTTTTGGATTCTTTTAAAAATACATTAATTTTATTTTTAAAACAAGAAAAATTTAAAAAGAAAAATATCCTTTTTATTCCCAAAGATTTAAAGACTTTAATTGGGGGTTTAATTTCCTTTTTTCCAAAAACGAATTAAAAGTTTATTTAAATAAAAAATAAATTTTATATTTTTTTGTTTATTTAAAAATTATTTAAATATATATATAAATTAATATAAAGGGTATATATTTAAAATATTTAATAAATATAAAAATTTATAATAAAATTCTATACCAAAATAAAATAAAATATTAATTTTAATGTGATAATAAATAAAGTATTTTTATATTAATTAAAAAATAATATATATAAATATATTTTAATAAAAAATATATTTTAATTTAAAATATTTATTAGAATTTTTTTAGTTTAAAACATATGATCTAATTATTTTAAGGGGTTTTGAAAATAGGTTAATTAAAAAAAAAAAATTGGGGGGGTTTTAAAAATTTTAAATTAGTACAGCTGAGAATTGAAAAAAATTTTTTTCTTGAATTTAATATATTATGATTAAATTCACCCTTAATATTAAAGCTTTGGAAAAACGGATAAAAAGGATGTAAACCTTGCATTTGTATCTAATAGCATCAAAAAATTGTGTTGTTTTGAATCCGTGAAGGGTTTAACAACATTTTCCCAAAGGTTAAACCCCTTCCGTCCCCATCCAAAACGCCCCAACTTCGTAAAAAAACCTAAACCACAACAAGCCACTATTTGAAAATAAGACCTGGATGAAACGGCCTAGCGACGCACCTGGGTACTACAGACTTAAAGTCAAGGTCTGTAGGTAATGGTAGACTTTAATATAGTGTGTGAGGGTAACCGGGCATATATGGTATGCTTATATATTTAAAGACAGTGTGTGGCAGTCAAATTAAAGATTTTAGGCCAGGAGCCATACAAACTTAGAAAGTTTATTGATTATTCCTGTTATGTATTTAAAAAAAAGGTTTATTTAGAATCCACAATTAGGCTATGTTCACACGGTGTAATTGCGGGGACGTATTTAGCCTGCAATTACGCCATGTGCTTGGGAGCGGGGGGGCGGCAGCCCGCCGGTCCCATAGACATTCATTATTCACAGCGCATATACGCCGTGAATAATTGACATGTCACTTCTCTCCCCGCTCGCCCTATTATGCGAGCAGGGAGAGGAGACGTAATCCATAGTTCTCTATGAGAACTGTGGATTGCCGTAATGACTGGGATGTATCTCGCCCCATATTTAGCGCAGTACGGCGTGAAATACGGGGCAATATACGTCCCATTTTAAGCCGTGTGAACATAGCCTTAGAGTATTTTCACACTGCATCTTGCCTCCGTATGAACATCCGCTTTTCTGATGCGTCTCTGGGTCCATCAGAACGGACCAAGAGACGCATCTAACAATTAGCAGTAAGTTTATCACTGCTGGCAATGACAGACACGCAGCGGCGTTCAGATGAGAGATCGTTCACATGAGTGTTTGCCCCGCGCCTGTCGGGTCCGTCTTTGCGATCAAAGAATTGCATGTCATTTCTTGGATCGCATCTGAAAGACGGACCCAACAGGCGCGATGCAAACACGCAGCGGCGATCTCTCATGTGAACGCCGCTGCGTGTTTGTCATTGCCGGCAGTGATAAACTCACTGCTAATTGTTAGATGTGTCTCTGGGTCCATTCTGATGGACCCAGAGATGCATCAGAAAAGCGGATGTTCATACGGAGTGAAGACGCCGGGGGAACATACCCTTTAATAGTGTATTTACTACATTGTAGCTGTTTCATTTGATTATTAGAGTAGGAATAATTTTCTGTGAGATGCTAATATGAGCAACCTGCACCTACATCTTTGTCAACCAAGTAGATAACCTGTGATTAAAATTTTAAATCCGATCCCTGCTTAGCCTCTGTTAGTATTGATCAAATCAAGAAGACTTTACAATTAGATTTAAGCGGCGCATAAAATCTAAATCTTTACAAAAAAAAATGTTTTCTTCCATGTGATCTTGATAGTCATTCTTTTTGACTACAATAATTCTAAATGGGTTGGTACATTATGCTTAAAATCTATCAGTGGCAATTTGTACCACTTTATATGCTGATTCACAATAAGTAACATCAAATTACTTCCATTACTTAAAGCTGTTTATCCTGATATGAACTGGTCATGTTCTCTACAAATTATATTATCTATGCATTCAGGAATAAAATGCTCTGAAATATGTGATCACTAGAGTAATATGTTTAAAACAACAGACATTACTGTTAAACAATGGACTAATGGGTGGATGCAAAAATGTGTCAAAGGCATAGACACAGAAACTAATATTTTCAGGATAAGCATGAGTAGCACTATCTCTGGTCATAGAACTTGTTTATGGCAATTTCTACAAGTTTCCCCTCTGCAGGCTACAGCTCTAATTTTCAGTTTTCCCTGAGCGAACAGACAGAAACGAGCTACTAGGATGTCTCCCATACACTACTCGCATGCGTGCACACACACAAACACACACACAAAAACACACAGACCCTGCTTCCCTATTTCTCTAAAGCACACCCTAATTCTCGGTCTACACAGCAAATGTCAAAATGGTGTCAAAAATCCGACGACATTTTGACATTTGCTGGACTGTGGTTTTTGGAGCAAATTTGCACAAAATCCACGGTTGGTTTTCAGATTGGCTGTCGGCCCCATACAATTGAATGTACGGGAATTAGACGGCAATCCGTTGGAATATACAACATGTTGCATATTCCGCCAGATTTTAAAAGCGACAGTAAAAAAAAATGTGCTGTGTAGACTACAGCACAGATTTTTTAATTGCTATCTATACAGCACAGGGTACTGTCAGATTTTCGGCGGATTCAAAATACTGAATCCGCCGAAAATCTGCCGGAAAACCTGTACTGTGTAGACATAGCCTAAGAATTGGCAGCAGCATGGAGTATGTTTTAGAACAGCACTGACAGTAAGGGCCACATGTATGAAAACTCTCTGGGTCGAAAATTCACTATGTCACCCACAGCAACCAATCAGAGTGGCCCATGCATTTCATATGGTGCTCTAGAAAAATGAGAGGGGCGCTCAGATTGGTTGCTATGGGCAACAAAGTGAGTTTTAGACCTAGACAGTTTTCATACATGTGGCCCTAAGATTTGAATAAATTATAACACTTGGAAAATAAACAATATACACAGTATCCACGTTGATCAATGCAACGGGGTAACAAGGGCAAACTCTGGCTGAGCTCTTACAAGAAATAAAAAACAAAAGAAGTTATAAATGTACCACCACACTACATAACAATTCACTAAGGGCAACATGTATGAATGGGGCTGCGCCAGTTTTCTGGTGTATTTTGAAATAAAAAGAATATATGAACAGATGTACATTTATGATTCTTTGACGGCAAATCTAAGCGCAGGACAATTAGAACAGCCGGACACGTTTGAAGGTGGTCTGCCTGATACTGACTTGTTGTATTATGGTAGCACTAGACTGCACCTGTATGTATGAACTGCAGAAGAACGGGTTGATACATTCTGGTACATTCTACACTGCCTTAAAGGGGATTTGCCAAGAAGTGCCTTATCTGCTAAGAAGCAATAGTAGACAAAGCACGCTGAGCTGAGAGAGAGAGAGAGCTGGTCAGAGCACAGAGCCATGCATAAGGGATCGTGTGCAATGTTCACTCAAATAATCACACTACAACTAGTGGATTCTGTATACAAAAGACAACACCTTTTCTCCACAGCAGCTTGAAAGCTCCTTCATGTTCCCTATCATCAGATAAAGCAGGGATCTACACAATCACTGAAAAAATCTATATAGTCCTTAGAGTTTGGAAACAAAAGAATTCACTGCAAATAGGCCTACAAACCCTCTCTCTAAAATATAACTTTTATTCAATTCCCATAAAATACACATATATAAAGGTAAATATTATGTAGCTTAAGGTCACCACTTTTGGTACATTAGAGGGGGAGTAGTGTGATATCTATCCCTATACAAGGTCCTACACTCACCCTGTTTTAAGGTAGGGTAGTCGTCCCAAAAGGGTCGGCCCCACCATCCAGGGTAAAACCCTAATATAATTCTATTCAGTCCCTTTTCTTTCAAATATACACGAGATATAGGGTCAAAATATCACTGAACAGATTACACAGATATCTTAGTATATAGTGTAAATAGTGTAAAGGCCAAGTTCAAAATACACAACTCCCTAAAAACTCAATAGGAGGTCACTTATAGGGTTAAATATACTAAAAAAACCAACACAACACAATGGTCATATACCTGTATAAGTTCAGTCATTAAGTGACCTCAATACTGTGGATCAGGTATATATTAATAAATGGATCATAGGTGGTCTTATACACCCCCGATATTCCATTAGGAAAAACTTCCTGTATTCAAAACTGAAGCATAGATCACATGTATCATTAATGATATACAACCTTCATCTGACGCCACAGGAAAGTAAATACAGTCCCAACGCGTTTCCCCCTGTCATCCACACCAGGGTTCATCAGGGGAACAAAAATGTACCCAGATAAGGGAAAGCAGCGAGGCTCTTGCTGCTACATCTCTAGATAGTGGACAGCCATACCGCATTACACTCACCCTTAAATAGCAGGGAAACCGCCATTCTAACCACGCGCCGACGTGTTCGGCTTGTTGTATGTGCCACTGCGCATGCGTCCGCTTCCATGGTATCCTAGATACGGAACCCGCTATTCCTGTCATGCGCAGTGGCTCGCATAGGATTCGGGTTCACTGCGCCTGCGTATAAAATGTTGCGGCGCCTGGAGAGCTAACATTCTCTACCTTACGTGCGCCGTTATGTGTCCCTTAATCTAAGGGCACAATTAACTCACGGTTCGTCCCTGGAGCCACCCCATTGGTCAGACAATCATTCAAATAGTCAGTCACTTGGCCTGACAATGATACAAACACAGTGTATCAACCTTCTAACAGGCAGATATGATTCATTAGATCTCTCCAGACAAAAATACAGTCTGATAACTCCATAAGAATCCCTTATCACATTGGATCCCGGTAGACATCAAGAGAGATTTTATACTTAACAGTTAAGATGAATTTTATGATACATTGTCATCAACTTGATAACCTTTATTTATGTTTATATTTATATTAGATAGTCTAACCAAACGGGGAGAGAGTGGTATAGCTGAGATGTTAAACAATACATAACTCCATGATAAACACACAAAGTTTTACTTCTTATTTGCGTGTAAATAAGGGTTTTCAACTTTCACGTCAAGATATTAAACCCAAACAAAAAGAACCTAGGGTGCATTCATTAGATAAAGCAACCGAAGTATAGTGTCTCATTCAGACCTTCCGGTTGCAAAGACTTCAATCGATACATCCATTCAGTTTCTTTACATAGCAATTTTTTGTCAATATTTCCTCTTCTGCTCGTGATTCGTATTTGTTCAATACATAGAAATTTCAGACCCATTGTTTCACCTCCGTGTTCCTGCCATACATGTCTTGCTACCGGGGTTTCTCTCCTATGTCGGATGTCTCCCATATGTTCTCCAATACGCACCTTACTGGGTCTTAGGGTCTTTCCCACATATTGTTTTCACAACTACAGTTAAGCAGGTATACTACCCCCTGAGTACGACAATTCATGAACTCTCTAATTTCAAAGGATTTCCCAGTCACATTACTCTTGAATGTTTTGGTTTGGTCAATATATTTACAGGAGACACACATCCCACACTTGTACATCCCCAGGGGCTTCCTGTCCAACCAAGTTCCCTCTGGTCTTATAGGGACATGATGACTGTGGACTAGTTTATCCCTCAGAGATCTGCCTTGTCTATATGTTATTTGAGGTCTCAAGGATAGACATTCAGATAGATCTCTATCTGATTTCAAGATACCCCAGTGTCGCCACAAAATTCTACACACTTCTTCATTTTGATCATCAAAGGTACCAATTATCCGAAACTTTGTTTCATCTCCTCTTTGAATTTGATTGGGGTTCAATAGAGTATTCCTATCCTTTTCCAACGCATTTTTGAAGGCTGTTTGTAGGGTAGACACCGGGTACCCCCTCTCAAGCAATCTCTCCCTAAGATCACCTGCTTGGGTATAGAAATCTTCTATCTTCGAACAATTTCTGCGAATCCTGAGATATTGGCCCCTGGGTATCCCTTTTTTAAGGTTGCGTGGATGATGTGACTCCCACCACAAAAGGCTATTAGTGGAGGTCTCCTTTCTGTGTGTTCGTGTATGTATGAAGCCCATATCATCCCTGTAAATTTTCACATCCAGAAATGCTAATTCGGATGGATTCATCTCAAAGGTGAATTTCAAACCCACTTCATTGATGTTTAATATATCAATGAATTCCTTAAAGGATGATCTTGTACCCTGCCATAGCGCAAAGACATCATCTATAAATCTTCCCCAATCCAAGATGTTACAAGTATGGGCATCCATCTCCTCTCCGAACACCAGGGTCCGCTCCCACCAGCCCAGGAACAAATTCGCATACGTGGGAGCACACGGGCTCCCCATAGCAGTGCCCCTGAGCTGGTGGTAGACCCTGGGTCCGAAGAGGAAATAGTGGGTTAGAGTGTACATAAGCAGATCCAGTACCAATTGGTTATGTTTTTGGTACTGTCTCCCCCTTGTTTTTAGGAAGAATTCCACTGCATGTAGGCCCCAGTGGTGCGGAATACTGCTATACAGTGCTTCCACATCCACTGAGGCCAGAAGAACATTCCCCTCAATCTGGATCCCTTCCAGCTTTTTAAGAAGGTCCGATGTATCTCTAAGGTAGGATGGCAGTGCAACCACAAAATTTCTCAGAGCTCTGTCAACATATATCCCCACATTTTGCGTGAGTGACTGGATTCCTGAGACAATTGGATGCCCTTTGATTGGGGATAGTCCCTTATGTATCTTAGGTAGGGAGTAAAATGTTGCTATTTGGGGTTTTTTAGGGATTAGAAATTGGGCTTCATCACCAGATAGAATTCCATCATTAACTCCCTGAATAACAAGAGTTTCCAACTCCTCCAAGAACCTTTCGGTGGGGTCATTTCTTAGAATCATGTATCCTTCCTTGTCCTCTAACAGTCGACTACACATAAGAGTATATTTATCATGGTCCATTATTACGATGTTTCCCCCCTTATCTGAAGGTTTTATTATAATTTTGGGGTCAGACTCTAGTTCTTTTAGGGCCAACATTTCTTGTCGAGTTAAATTAGATGAATGTACACGTTTCGATATTTTGCCTACCAGTGACTCCAGATCTTTGGTCACCATTCTAAGAAAGATATCGATCTCTGGGGTGTCCTGGGGTGGGGGGAATCTGGTACTTTTTGGTCGAAGATTTGTTTGAGGGCCAATCCTATCTCCAGCTTCCTCTTCCCCCTCTTCCATTAGCCCAGCTAGGATCCTCAAAGCTGATAAGGGGGGTTGTACAGTGGTGTTAGATTCTGGCTTATACGTTAAACAAATAAAGGAGATACTCACAGATACAGAAACATATCGTAAATTAGGTAATGACCCCACAAGAGATTTCCAAAATAGATTCTCCAAACTTAGGGATGAAGGTATAAACCTGGGTGTTATTACCCCTAAGCAAAGAAAATATTTGGAGATATCTAACCCTTGGGTACCCGTTCTTTACGGAGTACCTAAGGTATATAAGAATTGTTTCCCTCCTGAATTACGCCCTATCATATCAGGTAACCAGAGCTTAAATGAAAGACTAAGTACTTGGCTTGACCAATATCTTCAGCCTTTGGTCCATATTATGCCTGGTTACTTGAAGGATAGTACGGCGGTTATCAAGTCATTAAAAGATCATACCTGGACTAAAGACCACACTTGGGTTAGCATGGATGTCAAAAGCTTGTATTCCAACATTCCCCATACATTAGTCAGACCAGCTATACAGTTCCACTTACATAAATATAGTGAATATTCAGAAGAACTCCAATTATTCATCTTAGACAGCATTGATTTCTTGTTGGGTAGCAACTATTTCTCTTTTGATAATGATTATTACCTTCAACTGACAGGAGCCCCAATGGGAGCCACTTCTTCACCTTCGATAGCGAATCTTTACATGTCCTGGTGGGAACATCAGTATATCTATAATGTGGATAATCCTTTTTCTCTGGATGTGCTCTGGTATGGGCGCTACATAGACGACCTGCTCATCATTTGGGGTCGGGATGTGGGTCCATACCAGGTTCATCAAATTATGCTAAACAAAATTCCCTTAATCTACAATTCACGTCTAAAATTTTAAACCCCAAAATCATTCCATTCTTAGACATCCTCCAAATTTGGAGATATAGATACCTCTACTGTTGTCACTCAATTATTTAGAAAGCCCTGGTGGGAACATTTTGTTAAGGGTGACATTTGGTCATGCTCGGAGCACAGTCAACTCTATACAGTATGGGGAATATATTAGAGCATGCCGAGCATGCACTAAGGAGACTGACTACATAAAGGAGGTGGATATTGTGGATAAACGCTTGAGGGATAGGGGATATAGCTCAAAACAAATCAATCAAGCAAAGAAAAAAATGGTAGGCAAATCACAAGATTTTTTGTTAGATAGGGTAAAAAAAACAAAAAAGAATTTTTCCCAAATAAAATTTTGGAAAATTAATTTTAAAAAATAGGTGGGTATTTTTCTCCAACAAAAAACTTATGGGGTTTCGAGGATTTTGGAAAAATAAGGTTTTTTTAAAAATAATTTTCCAATTTAAATAAAAACCATGGACTTTTGGGGGGTCTTAATCCCAAAAGGGAAAATAGAATAATATGGTAGTTTTAGGTTTCCAAGAAGTGTAAAAAATCTACAAGGAACACAACAAAATGGTTAATAAAACCCCAGGTTTTCCCCCGGGGAATAAAAGGAAAGAATTTAATAAAATAAAACAACGAGGGAACTTATACAAAACACAAAATTTGATTTAATAAAAAAAAAAAAAAAAAAAAAAAAAAAAAAAAACACAAAAAAAAAAAAAAAAAAAAAAAAAAAAAAAAAAAAAAAAAAAAGGGGTTTTTGAAAAGGTGGGATAGGAAAACCCCCTAAAATCCCCTTTTGTTTTTGAAAATTTCCATTCAATCCTAAAAGCCCCCTTTTTAGCGGGATAGAAAAGTAAAACCCCCAAAGAGGGGCGGAAATTTGGGACAAAAAGGTCGTTGAGGGGGATTTTGGATTTGAATGGGAACTAGGATGCCGGAGGGGCTAACTATCGGAATGACCTCCATTATACATATTGAAGTTAGCTTAATATTGCTGATCCCCGCATATTACTGTTTTCCCCCTAGTACATGTTTGTATGTCCATATATTTTTAATTATAATGTTACACCTGTTGTTTTTAATATACACAAATTTACCTGCAATAGTTTTAGGGGGAAATGAGGGTCACGGCAGAATAGGGGATCGCCCAGTGCCTCCGCCCCCTACCCGCCATTAAGAAAGGTAAAGACAGATATAAAAAAAGGGAATATGTGTTATGTTTTAACTTATGTCGTGAACAAGGGGGATGCCGCACGCCCGGGGACGCGTAGGCTACCTGTGTGTAGGTTTTTTTTCCCCCCTGTACATGAAATGCTTTTGTCTCACATTAAAGTTATTACGTCCTTTTGCATATGCTGGATTCGTGCAAATTATTTTTGCTTGCTTTGCTGTTTGGCTGTCTTTGGTCGGGATTAAGGATCCCTGCAGCCGCAAACTGAGGACGTACCTAGAAAGAAGACCTGCAACTTATCCATACAACTACGGGTGAGCTCCACTTTGTTTGTTAGCCTTTGGCTTACTTTTTTTTTTTTTTTTGTTGTTGGCGTGTTATTTTGAACTTGGCCTTCACACTATTTACACTATATACTAAGATATCTGTGTAATCTGTTCAGTGATATTTTGACCCTATATCTTGTGTATATTTGAAAGAAAAGGGACTGAATTTGAATTATATTAGGGTTTTACCCTGATGGTGGGGCGACCTTTTGGGACGATACCCCACCTTAAAACAGGGTGGGGTGTAGGACCTTGATATAGGGATAGATATCACACTTCTCCCTTTAATGTACCAAAAGTGGTGACCTTAAGCTACATAATATTTACCTTTATATATGTGTATTTTATGGGAATTGAATAAAAGTTATATTTTAGAGAGAAAGCAGGGATCTACTCAGATAATCACACTACAACTAGTGGATTCTGTATACAAAAGACAACATATTTCTCCACAGCCCCTTCACACTTCCTCTCATCAGATAAGAAGTGTGCTCTGCACAAGCCCGGACAGTTCAGCTCTGTCACTCTGCCTGGTCGTATCGAATGCAAGCTTTTAAAGGGGTTTTGCCGCGATCTCATTTCATACCTCCTGTATCCAGCTCGTCAGCTCTGTGTGCTCAGAAGGGGGTGTGTGTGATTTGTTTGAATTTCATATCATGTGACCCTGCAGGATGTCATCACCAGGCCTTTCCTCTCTGTAGTCAAAGAAAGGTCTGTTTATGTGAAGCATTGTGAATAGCTAAGATGTAAAGTTTTTGCTCCCAGGCACAAGGGTCCTAGGTTCAAATCCCTGCAGGAAACAAACCTGTGTTTTTTCTTCTCTTTATCAATGCACATACCTGATTGAGATTTCTTTTTTATTTATTTGCACTCTTTGACTAATTACTAAGGAGCACAGAGGACGGGAGTAGAATGACAGCACCTGGGGTTGAACGCTCGGTAGCTGCCTGGGAGGAGAGGGGATGTCTGAGCATGTGTGGCCAGGACTGAGGAGCTCTCAGTCCTGGTCGTATCCCCTGGAGACGAGCTGTAAACAATGGATCACTAAAGGAGCCACTAAATCAAAAACGGTGCAGAATTTTTAATAAAGATGAATGGTGAAAATGTTTATTATTTCATTTGCAAGCTTCCTACGTCAATTTTACTTCGCGGCAAAACCCCTTTAAGTAACTAAGGGCATCTTAGTCAGGCTGTAGCTCTCTCAGGCTGCAATTTTTTAATCACATATATTTAGAAAAGTGATTAAATACCCATTATGGAGGATCCCACATCAACAATACATCGTGGCAAAACCCCTTTAAAGCAATTTAGAACTGGCCTTTCAGTGCCAGACATGTTCATACATGTCGCCCTAAGTGACTTAACAGAAACATACAAAAATACATACTAGCTTTTATAGTCCCTTGGAAAAGTATGCGCTATTACAATCTACTGCAACTCCTAGAAATGGAGAGAGTGTATCTCATAAAAGTCCTGCATATAGAGAACACTGGTAGGCTATACGACATTCCAACAGTATAAACCTTCTAAATATCAATATAATCCTGCTGGTTGCATGTATTTGCAGTCCTATCTTACTCTGCTCTCGCCCGCACCAGTATGAGCCTGTACGGGTGCTCCGACAAGTAGCATCCGTGTTCTCGCTGGCAAACTAGCGGTGACGTCACCTTTACTATGGAAAACATCCGATAAGTTTCAGAACACCAAGTTCCTTCATCAGGGACGTGTTCTGCAGCACATTCAGGCTTCTTATAGAGCTAACAGTTCGCCAGGAACTGGTGCATTTTAAGACACTTTTCTGGTGCATTGTAAATGAGGGCCTTTATGTTTAAGTTGGTAAAATACATCACTCTACATACTATGGACACTTTACCTGGACAATGTTTAGGTAATTGTAAGCAAAGTAGGTACTATGCAAGCAAAGTGCACACCTGACATAGGCACTTTAGGGATGTGTACACTTTGAGGGCCTTTATGTATAAGTTGGTAAAATACATCACTCTAAATACTATGGACAATTTACCTGGACAATATTTTGGTCATTGTAAGCATAGTAGGTACTATGTAAGCAAAGTGCACACCTGAAATAGGCACTGTAGGGATGTGTACACTTTATAAAACTATATGGGCACAGTATGGTGTTATGTGGGAA
Source organism: Phyllomedusa bahiana (assembly GCA_025379985.1). Taxonomy (NCBI): domain Eukaryota; kingdom Metazoa; phylum Chordata; class Amphibia; order Anura; family Hylidae; genus Phyllomedusa; species Phyllomedusa bahiana. The sequence goes on from JAODAL010014000.1 coordinate 83,917, forward strand.
TAATAATAATCTTTATTTATATAGCGCCAACATATTTTAAATCCCTTAATTTACAATGTATAAGCACAGGTAAAAAAGACAAACATAAAGCTACTTACAGATCAGACACAAGGTGTGAGGGCCCTGCTCACAAGAGCTTACAATCTATTAGAGTGTATGAGTGAGATGAAGGGTGAGAAGTGCGCAGTTTACACAATGATCCAGCCATGTTTCATAAATATGGGGTTGTTTACAAAGAGAATACATGAACCTGCCACCCAGACCATACATCTACATACAAATAAGTGCCTGTGAGAGCCAAAGTGCAGGGAGAGACAGAAGTGTATGGGACTGGAAGAGGGAGTTAACAGTTAGGTATCTTGGTAGGCCTGTCTAAGAATAGGTATTTTTAGGGCGCACTTAAAAGGGTTATGAGTGTGCCTGATTGTATAGGGTAGCATGTTCCAAAGAACTGGTGCAGCACATGTGAAATCTTGGAGACGGGCATGGGAAATGTATGACTCCACTGTATGTGGGTGAACTGGTGTCATATAGATACAGTATGATACCTTATAGATACTATATGGTGCATTGTGAGTGCTGTACAGATATTTGTGGCCACAATACCACTCTGTGTGTTGGATATTTCATTGATTGGACACAGTATTGTGCTATGTGACTACTTTTTGGGATAATGTGGGAAAGATATGGCACTTTTTGGGCAATATTTAGGCACAATACGTCTCTTCCTGTGGCCTTGTTCAAAGTGTGGCTGTTCTAAGGGTGATGATGAATTAAAAACATAATAAACCCCTTAAGGAGTCAGCCAGTTTTGGCCTTCCTGACACAGCCATATTTTTTAAATCTGACATGTGTCACTTTATGTGAGAATAACTTTTTAATGCTTTTACCTATCCATGTGATTCAGAGAATGTTTTCTCATGACACATTGTGATTTAAGTTAGTAAGAAATTTTGGTCCATACAATCCTTGTTTGTGTGTGAAAAATAGAAAAATTTTGTGAAAATTTGGAAAAATTTGTCATTTTCAAAGTTCTAAAATTTTTGCGTGCAAGATAGATAATTATTCACCACAAAATAGTTTATAACTAGCATCTACCATATGTAAACTGTAGGTTGGCAAATTTTTTTAAATTATCTTTTTTTTTAATGACATTAGGGGGCTTACAAATTTAGTAGTCATTTCTCACAGTTTCTAGAAAATTTGCAATATAAATTTTTTTAAGGACCAGTGCTGTTCTGACGTGGCTTTGAGGGGCCTGCATGTTAGATAACCCCATAAATGACTTCATCTAAGAAACTACACCCATTAAAGTATTTAAAACAGTGTTTAGGAAGTTTGTTTACCCCTTAGGTATTTCACAGAAATTAAAGCAAAGTCTTTTTTTAAAGATTTTCCATATTTATCCATTATTCACTGGAACACTGTAGATGTGACCAGGTAAATGCAACTTAATATTGATTCCCCAGATTCTGCCGTTTCTCAACCACAAGCCTCAGAGTAAGAGGAGCACCTACTGGACTTTGGGGTCTCATTTTCAATACAATTTTATTTAGGCGCCATCAGGGCCGTCTCTCCCATTGGGCACGGTGGGCACCTGCCCGGGGGCCCTATGAGAACAGGGGCCCATCAGGAGTCAGTGTACACACAAGCTCGTCTTTTTCCACTTAAAAACAGCAGAGGCTGCAGCGTCTCCTCCATTCCTGTCCAGCCTGCGCGGCAATAAGTCAGTAGCCGCAGTGAGGCAGAAACCGCAGCATCCCCCCCCCCCCCCCCTCCCGTTCGTTTCCTCCCCGCGGGAATGCAAGAGCTCAGGGCTTCTTAACCCCTCCTTTCCCCACCCTCGTTTTCCAGCTCCTCCTCCCGGCCGTCCCCTCTCCAGTCACCTTGCTGTGTCCAAAAGTCAACGAGGTCTATGAAGCTGCTGGGGGTTCGTCTGGGTCCCGCCTCACATCTGAAGAAGGTACGGGACTTATGGGCAGTGACAGGGTCAAAATAGCTAACCCAGTTATCTATAACAACATTTGTGGTCAGCCTCCTGTGCCCCCAGGAATGAAGCGGTTATAGAATTATGAGTAGTGTGCTGGCCTGGGGGGCACAGGATGGTGCCCATAAAGTTGTTTTTGATACAGTTTGCGGTCGAAAAAACTGTGCATATTTATCCTCTTTTTTCACAACCTAATCACAGATTGGGGGTTTAAAAAAAAAAATTAAAAAATAAATAAACAAAAAAAAAAAAATTGCACAAAACTCTATTTCCCAATAAAAAAACACTTATTTGTAAAGAAAAATAAGTTAACCCCTTTTAAACCCCCCGGGCCCGAAAAGGCCTTATGACACAAACTAAATTTTGTATTTTGCCTCCCTGCGTTTCAGCGTATAAAAATTTATTTTTTTGTTTGATGCAGTTATGGAGGAATTTTATTTTTTGGTGGTAGTTTGTGTTTTTCATATAAATTACTACAAATATTTTAAAAAAAAAATTTTTGAAGCCAAACAAAACTTTTTACTTATTTTACATTATTTCTTTACGCATTCCCAAATTTATAATAAAAGACTGTTAGATTAATTCTATAGGTTATTACGTTGTGTGGATACCTTTTTTTGTGTAGGGGGTTTTTTTTTGTGTAATTTGCCCAAATTAATTTTTTTTAAAAAAATATTTATTTTATTTTTTTTCCGCTTTTCCTTTGTAGTTTTTTTTTTTATTTCCATTAAAGGGGTTTAATTTTTATTAACTTTATTTCTTTTTTTTTTAATTTCCCATAATTTTTTTGGCACCCCCTTTATGCAAAAAATTTTTTACCCCTGTTTTCTCTTGTTTGCGAATACTTTTTCCACTCCTAAAATGAAAATTTACTTTTAACTCCTGTTTTACTCCTGAAATGCAAATACATTAACTCCGGGTTTATCCTTATGCGAATAAAATTTAACCCCTATATGCCTTTTACTTACAGTCCAGTATACTCCTGCATGCAAATCCATTGCAGCCCTGTATATTTCCTGCATGAAAATTTTTTTTTCCCCCCTGTATACTTTGTATCGAATACATTACACTCCTTTTTGCCAATACTTTACAGCCTGTAAAATCCTGCACAAATCCTTTTCAGTCCTGTTTTCCCCTGCATGCAAATACTTTTTCACCCCTATATCCCCGGGTTTACAAATTTAAGATTAAAATAGGTGTAGTAGGAAAATAGTCTATTGGGGAGTAAAAACAGTTTTCCCCTGACAGTGGCTTAGTTTTACAAACCCCCCAGGGCTACTCTGGTCCGAGGGCGGGCTTTTATGATACCCTTCAGGCCCCTTTGGGCATGGGAGCCCCGGGGTGCCCCAAATTGGGGCCGGGAATTCCCTCTCATTAGGGTTTGCACCCCATGGACCTCACCCTTTAAAAGGGTTAAATGGGAGGATCAGAGGCTTTAGTTACCCTTAAGGAGATTTAAAAAAAAAAAACATAAAGTGTAAAAAAAAAAAAATTTATTTAAAAAAAAATAGTTGTGCATAATTACAAAAAAAAAGTAAAAAATATTCGGTATTTAAGGGCCCGGGAATTTAAACCTCTAGAATTAATTACAGGTTTTTGGTGTAAAATGTGAATGGTGTAAAAAAAATTTCTTTAAAAAAAAAAAATTTCAGAAAAAAAAAAATTTTGTTATGCTGAAATTGTTTTTTTTTAAAGAATTTTGCGGTAGTTAAAAACCCTAATTTAAACTACTCCCACAAAAATGCAAGTTCTCCCGCATTTTAAAACGGCCCCCAAAACAGCTGCGTCATTGTTTTTAGGGGTTAAGCATTAAAAGGGCTTCCTTCAGCAAAACGTCTAATTGTCTGTTTTTGTTGCCAATAGCAAACCCTTTAGAAACTCATAGCGCCAATTTGCTTTACCGTAATTGGGGCCCCACTTTTTTCTGTATTAAAAATCAAATTTTTTTTTTCCTTTTTAAAAATTGCCCCCAAATTTCACTGTTTTGAACTACCCTTAGATAATATTTTATTAAAAGTTGGTTGGGGGGCCCCGTTTTAAAAAGCCCCTGCCCAGGGGCCCATGTTTCTGGGTTAAAAACGGCCCTGGGCGCCCCTTGCAGGTTTTCGGACACCCCAAATGCTTTAAAAATTAATAAAAAACCCCCCCAAATAGAACCCCATATTGGAAAAAACACCCCTTCAGGAAAAGATCCAGGGGGGTTTGGAGTATATCGACCCCAAAGGGGTTTTAAAAAATTTTTTTAGCATTAGGCTGTGGGAAAAATTTAAAAAAAAAAAAATTTTTTAACAATTTTGCAAAATTTTTTGGGTTAAAGGTTTAAATTTTTTAAAAACAAATTTGGGAAAAAAAAACCCCCCCAAATTTTGTTTCACAATTTCTTCCAAGTTTGGGGAATGGGCCCTTTGTGGGTGTAAAAATGCTTTTTGGGCACAATTTGGGAGGTCTACAAGGGAAAGGAACGCTATTTGTTTTTTTTTTTTTACAAGATTTTGGTGGGTGACCCGTAATTTTTTCAAAGCCCCCCAAAAATGCCCCCGGAAAAAAAATTTAAAACCTTCCAAGTCCCCCATTTTGGATTCAACACCCCTTGGGTCTCATCTAGGGGTGTATTGTGGGATTTTTGGCGCTGGTGTTCCTAGTTTTTTTGCAAATTTGGGCCTGAAATGGGGAGGAAAAAAAATTTGTTTTGCCATTGTTTTTTTTTTTTTTGGACTTCAATTTTTTCAGCGTTTCCCGGGGGAAAATAAATTTAAACATTTAACCTTTTTTATGGGGGTTTTTACAATTACAAAAATTTTTTTTAGGGTTTTTTTTGTTATGTTATTACTTTTACACAATAGAAATGAGTTTTAAATAATCTGCGCTTTTATGTCATCATAGTCTGACAGCTATAACTTTTTCATTTTGCTGTGTATGGAGCTTTGTAGGGGCTTGTTTTTTTGCAGGGTTTAGTTGAGGGTTTTTTAAATTTGTACCATTATTTGGGGTTTTATTGAAAACTTTGTTTACTTTTTTTTAAAATGAGGCGTTTTTAACAAAAAAACAGAAACCCGGGAGTGTTTTTTTTTTTTTACAGCCGTTAAATGTGGGGATAAATGACATGTAGTTTTACTCGGCAGGTCAATACGATTACAGTGATACCCAA
>JAODAL010014001.1:0-89047 GCA_025379985.1 Phyllomedusa bahiana
GGGGCCCCCAACTGCAGAAGAAATGGGGCCAATATCCCCTGCTTCTTGCAGTACGCGGCAAAGTAGAGATGTGGAGAGTGGCATGGGAGGTCATGTTGTGAGAGGTCAGCCTCGGCATACCAAGACCGGTGATGAGGACAGCAGTGACGATGAAACACAAATAGATGATGATGTAGCGACCGCACTTGGGAGCCGGGTGAGGAAGGGCTTCATCATCGTCAGGAGAAGAGGGCGTCAGCTTGCGCGTCAGGCGCACCGCAGCCAGCAAGTGGGTCGTGTGGCAGTGAGTCAGCAGGATAGCAGCAGTGTGAGGTCGGGAGCCAAGCGGCCACGGGGTAAAAAACCGCTTCGCAGGTCCAAGAAAGTAGCGGCACAGGGGCTCAGCGAGGCAGCGGCAGCAGTAGTCACTCAGTGCGGAGCGTTGGCGGTAAAATCTGATACTCGGCGGTGTGGCAGTTCTTTGCTAAGACACCGGAGGAGCCGAATATGGGTATATGTAGAATCTGTGGGCAGAAAGGGAAGCGTGGCCAGGGAGCTAACGTTGGCACCACGGCCCTGCTCATACACATGCAGCGTCACCATCCGGTGGCCTGGGGAGAAACGTGGCTCAGATGTGGTGGTCCATCCTGCCGCCGCAGCACCAGCAGCCGCCGCCGCGCCCAGTGGCACGCATGCCATTGCAGCAGTGAAGGCTCCACCACCTCTGCAGAAGGGAGCTGTTTCTCTTTGACATCATCTGCCGGTCCAGATGCTCCTGCTCCTCGCTACTCATGGCGCCAGCAGTCGTTCAGCGAGGCGATTGCAAAGAGACAACAGTATGCGTCCAACCATCCTAAGGTGCAGCAGCTGACCGTGCTCCTGTCCAAGTTGTTGGTATTGCAGTCCCTCCCTTTCCAAATGGTGGACTCAGCACCATTCAGAGAACTAATGGCTTGTGCCGAGCCGAGATGGAGAGTTCCAAGCCGTAATTTCTTTTCCAAAAAGGCAGTACCAGCACTTAATAAATATGTAGAACAGAAGGTGGGTCAGTCCTTGAGCTTATCGGTTTGTTCCAAGGTGCACGGCAGCGCGGACGTCTGGAGCTGTACCTCTGGTCAGGGCCAGTACATGTCCTTTACGGCCCACTGGGTGAATGTGCTTCCTGCCCAGGCACACCAACAACTTGGACAGGAGACGCCGCTTTCTCCTCCACGTTGTCAAACTGCTGCACCTGCGCCAATGTCCGCCTCCTCCTCCTCCACCATCACCACCATCTCAGCCTCCACAAGTACTGCTCCATCATACCACATGTGTAGGGCACAGCGGTGTCACGCAGTTCTACACCTGGCTTGCCTCGGCGAACGAAGTCACACAGGGGAGGAAATTGCTCCGCGTCATGCAGCAAGAAATCGATGTGTGGCTTTCTCCAACTGCAAATCGGAACCATGGTGACGGACAATGGGAGGAACATGGTGTCCGCGCTGCACCGAGGAGGGATGGTCCATGCGCCCTGCATGGCGCACGTGTTCAATCTGGTTGTGAAAAGGTTCCTGAAGTCTTCCACCGATCTTCAGAACATTCTGAAAATGGCCAGGAAACTGTGCATGCACTTTATCCATTCGTACAAAGCCAGGAACACCCTCCTCGAGTTGCAGCGGCAGAACGGCCTCCCCCAACACTCTGATATGCGATGTTTCCACCCGCTGGAATTCCAGCCTGCACATGTTGGACCGACTGTATGAACAGAGAAAGGCCATTAACGATTTTTTGATGATCCAGGCAGACAGAAGTACTCCCCTGTGTAACTTTGATGTCAGCCAGTGGCAGCTCATGCGTGACACCTGCCGTTTGTTGAGGCCATTCGAGGAGGAGGAGGGATGAATAACATCATTCCACTGCTTCATGTCCTGGAACAGATGCTGAAAAATCTGTCTGGGCAGGGGACTGGAGACGTGGCGACTACATCTCGTGGCCACATGAGTCCGGTGGGGACTGAAATGGAGGAGGAGGAGGAGGACATTGGAGCAGAAGCATTGTCTGGTGAAATGAGTGGATTTTCTACCCAGGTGACAAGGAGGAGGAGCAGGAGCAGCTGGAGGAGGTGGATGGAGAATGAGGAAGACGAGGCAGATGACCCCCAAGCACCGTTGGCAGTATTACAGTGGAAATGGAGGCAGGGAGCCCCTCGGAGTCACTTGTGCAGATGGCCCGCAGCATGCTTATTGCCTGGCTATGACAGCCGAATAGTCAGCATCCGGCAGAGGGATGACTTCTGGCTCTCCACCCTATTGGACCCTCGCTACCGGTCCAAAATGGGAGCCTTTTTCCCAGCTATTGAGAGGGAAGACAAACTCAAATACTATAGGGAAATCCTCCGTAATCAGTTGGCCCCTGCCTATGTGCGGCATCGTCCCTCCTCTGACAGGTCTGACCGGGGGGTTTCCTCAGCGCTCACGTACTACTGCCCGGCTGCTGGGGGAAGGTGGAGGGGTAGGAGCAGTACCAGCTCCATCAGTAGTAACCTAAGTCTGGAGTCACTGATGAGCAGCTTCCTTCACCCGCCTAGTGAGGAGGGCAGTCGCCAGCAGCAGCAGCAGGACCTGGAGCAGTCCCTGAACCAACAGGTTGTGGCCTACTTGGACAGCACTCTGCCACCTTAGTTAGAAGATCCGCTTGGACACGGGCACCAAACTGGATGTGTTGGCCACAACTTCCGATTTTGCAGTGGAGAAGCTGTCCCCTGCCCGGCCAGTAGTGTGGAATCAGGCGGGTGTTCAGTGCGGCGGGGGCCATCGTTACCTCCAATGGAGAACCCAAGCTGTCCACGGGAAAGTGGAACACTGACCTTTGTCAAGATGAATAGGCTGGATTGGCCAGGATTCCATACACCAATGAATTAGCGTCATCTGGGTTCAAACCACCTCACTCTGTCATTGTGCCACTCTATGAACCTCATCTGCTGCTGCTGTTGCTCGTTCGACGTGACATCCACACTGTGTCCATTGTGCCACTTTCTGACCTCATTAGCTGTTGCTCCTGCAGCTGTCAACCTCAAATCACTGGTCATTGTGGCACTCTGTGGCCTACTCCTTGATTGCACCTCCAGAATTTGTCATTGTGCCATTGTCTTGACCTCATGCTGCTGCTGTTGCTGCTGCCTATGTCCCTCCACACTGTGTCATTGTGCCACTGCCTGACCACAATGCTGCTGCCGCCGTGACCTCCGCTCTCAGTCATTGTGCCACTCTTTGGCTTCCTCCTGTTTGGCCACCTCCAGAATGTCATTGTGCCACTGTCTGACCTCATGCTGCTGCTGTGGCTGCTGCCGTGTCCTCCACACTGTGTCATTGTGCCACTTTCTGACCTCATGCTGCTGCTGTGGCTGCTGCCGTGTCCTCCACACTGTCATTGTGCCACTGCCTGACCTCATGCTGCTGCCGCCGTGACCTCCGCTCTCAGTCATTGTGCCATTCTGTGGCTTCCTCCTGTTTTGCCACCTCCAGAATGTCATTGTGCCACTGCCTGACCTCATGCTGCTGCCGCCGTGACCTCCGCTCTCAGTCATTGTGCCATTCTGTGGCTTCCTCCTGTTTTGCCACCTCCAGAATGTCATTGTGCCACTGCCTGACCTCATGCTGCTGCTGTGGCTGCTGCCGTGTCCTCCACACTGTGTCATTGTGCCACTTTCTGACCTCATGCTGCTGCTGTGGCTGCTGCCGTGTCCTCCACACTGTGTCATTGTGCCACTGCCTGACCTCATGCTGCTGCCGCCGTGACCTCCGCTCTCAGTCATTGTGCCATTCTGTGGCTTCCTCCTGTTTTGCCACCTCCAGAATGTCATTGTGCCACTGCCTGACCTCATGCTGCTGCTGTGGCTCATTGTGCCACTTTCTGACCTCATGCTGCTGCTGTGGCTGCTGCCGTGTCCTCCACACTGTGTCATTGTGCCACTGCCTGACCTCATGCTGCTGCCTGCCGTGACCTCCGTCTCAGTCATTGTGCCATTCTGTGCTTCCTCCTGTTTTGCCACCTCCAGAATGTCATTGTGCCACTGCTGACCTCATGCTGCTGCCGCCGTGACCTCCGCTCTCAGTCATTGCCATTCTGTGGCTTCCTCCTGTTTTGCCACCTCCAGAATGTCATTGTGCCACTGCCTGACCTCATGCTGTCTGCTGTGGCTGCTGCCCGTTGTGGCTCGTTTCCACACTCAGTAGTCATTGTGCCACTGCCTGACCTCATGCTGCTGCCGCCGTGACCTCCGTCTCAGTCATTGTGCCATTCTGTGGTTCCTCTTTTTGCCACCTCAGAATGTCATTTTGCCAATGCCTGACATCATGCTGCTGCCGCCTTGACCTCCCTCTCAGTCATTGTGCCATTCTGTTGCTTCCTCCTTTTTTGCCACCTCCAGAATGTCATTGTGCCACTGCCTGACCTCATGCTGTGCTGTGGCTGCTGCCTGTCCCCGGGCATGTGCCTCCACCAGCTGGCCCTTTCCCCTGTCATTGTGCCATTCTGGCTTCCCCTGATTTGCCACCTCCAGAATGTCATTGTGCCACTGCTGACTCATGCTGCTGCTGTCATCTGCGTGTCTCCAACTTGTCTTTGCCACTTTCTGACCTCATGCTGCTGCTGGGCTGCTGCCGTGTCCTCCACACTGTGTCATTGTGCCACTGCCTGACCTCATGCTGCTGCGCCGTGACCTCCGCTCTCAGTCATTGTGCCACTCTGTGGCTTCCTCGTGTTTTGCCACCTCCAGAATGATATTGTGCCACAGCCTGACCTCAAGCTGCTGCCGCCGTGACCTCCGCTCTCAGTCATTGTGCCTATTCTGTTGCTTCCTCCTGTTTTTTGCCACCTCCAGAATGTCATTGTGCCACTGCCTACCCTCATGCTGCTGTGTCTGCCGCCGTCATACCTCCACCACTTCCACTAATGTTTGCCACCTGAGCACTCAGATTGTTTTTTTCCAGCTTCTCCTGGCATGACTTTATCAGGCTACATTCCCGCTTGAGTTTTTTGGTCAGTTTTGCCCTCTTAAGTGCCCAGGGAATTTTATAGTGAAGGCGATTCTAAGAAGCGCGGCAGTCTCTGCGTGTCATACAAAACACAACATTTGTAGAAGACCAAACCAAGCTCCCTCTGCATATTTTAAGCATAGCACAACGTTCAACAGCACCCTCCCAGGCTCTGTAGCCTGGAAATAGCTGTTTTTTAACGTGATTCGTGCCGAAGTAAATCGGAACGAAGTTACTTTTTGCCGAGAAATTCGGCGAAGTGAACGAAACGAATTTCGGGAAATTCGCCCATCTCTACTTCTGACCATGTGATATTTCAGTTTTTCTTGTTTAATAAATTTGCAAAAATACCTACATTTCTGTTTTTTTTCTTTCAAGATGAGGTGCAGAGTGTACATTAATGAGCAAAAAATGAACTTTTTTGATCTTACCAAATGGCTGCAATGAAAGAAAGAGCGAAAAATGTAAAGGGGTCTGAATACTTTCCATACCCACTGTATAGCCATCAAAACAACAACACAAGAAGAATTACGCTAGGTCTACCCAGCAAATGTTAAAATGCTGTCCAAAATCCGACGGCATTTTCACATTTGCTGGACCGCGTTTTTTTGGCCTGTACATTTGAATGTACAGGAATCCAACTGCAGTCCGGCGGAATCCTATGGAATATGCAACATGTTGCATCTGTAATCATTAATTTGTTTATTTAGTTTCCTGTATTTTTTAGAAGTTTTTCTATGGGACCACTGGAAATTGAAAAAAGATTTTTTGCACAACAAAACCTAGCTATTAGGTTAACTACACTTCAGTTATTGGTATAGTGTTGATGCAAACAGAAACTTAACATTTTGCCAAACCATTGAAAATGTGGACTTGTATAACCCTAGGTTAGGTTTATCATTTCATTTGATAGTCCCATATATATTATTTGCAAGTTGAGACAACCGGAGTAGCGCTCCTATGGCATTTGGAATCACACCTGCGCATGGACTTTGATTGCTAAATAGTAAGCATACTATATGGAATCATAGATTGTTTATTCTATTCTGATTAATGTCTAAAGAAGACGATAAATGTTTTAAGAGTGTTACCCTATGTTCACACGGGTTAACTGCGGGGCGTAATTACGCCCCGCAGTTACGCCATGTAGCCGGGGGCGGGGCGGGAGCAGGGGAGGGAGCGGGGGGCCGGCACTTCGCCGGCCCATAGACAATCATTACTAGAGGCGCATATACGCCGCTAGAACGTGACCTGGCAATTATCTCCCCGCCCGGCGGATTCACCGAGCAAGGAGAGGAGACGTATTCCATAGTTCTCTATGAGAACTGTGCATTACCATAATGACCGGGCCGTTTTCAGCCCGTAATTTGCGCACTTCGGCGCGTAATTACGGACCGAAATACGGCACATTTTAAGCCGTGTGAACATGACCTTATACTGAAATCATTAATTAAAAATACTATTTTGAATATTAAAAGTGTGACAAATGCTTTATTGTTGGAGCGACACAAATCTCCGTGGAAACATTTGTTTCTTTGTCTGTGCCATTGTTCAGATCCACCTCACTCTCTGTCCCTCAAAGAAATATCATTGGTATCACACACCTTGGTTTTGTGAGTCTGGAGAGTGCTCAGTAGAAGAAATTTTATTGCTATATAAAGCTTTAGTACATCCAAAGCACACATCATCTTTACAAATACATATAGATTAACCGCTTCCTGACAGCTGGTCATAATAATATGGTCTTTCATTTTTTTCCCTATTTGATTTCCAAGAGCTATAACTTTTTTCTTTTTCCATCTACATAGGCATAAGACGGCTTTATTTTTGCAAGACAAAATGTACTTTTTTGAAGGTACTATTGACCATACTATATAGCATACTGCGAAACCGAGAAGATTTCTAAATAGGGTGAAATGTAAAAAAAAAAAAATGCATGCACCATGTTTGCAGGGGTTTTACTTTTACGCCATTCACTCATCAATATAAGTAATGTGTTTCCTGTTTTGTGCGGGTTGATACGTTATCAGCAATACTGAATATATAGGGTTTTCTTTATGTTTTGGCTTTTTTAAAAAAATGCAAACATTCCCTATTTCTTAAATTTGCGCTGCAGTGCCATTGCATGCGACAATAACTTTTTTGTGAAATGAAGTGTAGTTTTATTGGTACTAGAGAGAGTTGTGACTGGAAGAAAACGTTATGATGGTCTGGGCCATCAGAAAAGATGTTTCCTGTGAGTTCCTGGATGTAACTGCACTGCAGAGCCTGTATACACTGGTATCTACCACTTTATGGGCCCTGTATGGCGGTAATAGTAATCTTAGTGTAATGGTTTATATTCAGTTACAGTACATTGGATTTATTCATTCTCTTTATGGTGGTGATATGTGGGGATATTATTTGGTCCTTTTATATTGCTTTTATTTGGCAATATTGGTCTTGGTATTTTGATTTGGTCTGTAACAGTATGGTGGTATTAGTCACTATATAATGGTGAAATACGGCGATATGTGCAGGTATTATTGGTCTTAGTGTATTGATTTGATGAGTAACACTATGATGGTATTAGTTACTATATGGTAGTGGCATGTTGTGGTATTATTCGGTCTTTGCATTTTGCTTTTATTGGTAATATTGGTTTTCTATACTGGTTTGGTCAGTGATATTATGATGGTAATAGTCACTATATAGCAGCGATATGCAGTGATCGTGTGGCAGTATTTTTTGGCCTTGTATACTTAGTGACCTACAGAATACCAGTAACATGTCAATTAAACTGTGTAAACACCAACAAAAACTAAACCCAAGGAAACAAAAGTGCAATTGAATTTTTTTTCTCCAAGAGCCCACAAAGAATTGGAGTGGAGGGAGGATGGGAATGGGGGGGCAGACGCTCTGGATGTATAACGTGTTTTTACTTTTTTTCCACTGCCTGGCCCCATTTAAAATTAATTTTCTTCTATTAGACAAGCTCTAAGTAGAAATAATTTTCCATGTCCAATCATCCATCACGCCAAGCAGGGAACCTGTTTTGCACCAGGACCCACAAGCCCCTGCTGCAAATGGCAATGTTGTAAGACCACATATATGTGCAGAGTTTTTGACCAGGTTGGCTTTCTTCTGGTCACATCTGGAGGAAAAGAGCTTGGTAACACATATGCAAGCAGCTGCAACATATAGCATGTAACACCACTAAAGGAACATGGAAGAGCCAAGGTGTCTGAGGCTAAAGCAAAAGGAGTGAGACTATCAGTCATGCCCAACAATGACCTTTGTTCTTAAGCACAAGTTGTATGTAAGTTCATCATCTTCATCATCTTTCCACCGTCCCACTCCATCCCTCCACCTGATCTCTCTATCACTGTCAATGGCTGTACACTCTCACCTGTTCCGCAAGTCCGCTACCTTGGGGTAATCTTCAACTCTGCTCTGTCTTTTAAACCACACATGCTGCCACTGTACTACCCCACAAACATGTCTGCCCCTCACCTCCTGTCTCTTCCCTCCTCCTTGTAGATTGTAAGCCCTCGCGGGCAGGGTCCTCTCTCCCTCTGTCGTGCCAGTTGTAAGTCATTCATCGTTATCATTGTACGCGTTTGACATGTTATATATGTAACCCCCCTCGAATGTACAGCACCATGGAATCAATTGTGCTTTAAAATAAATAAATAATAATAATAATAAAAAAGTTGGATTTTGTTAACTAGGGGACTGCCTGTACTAAAATATAAGTTAAAAGATAAAATTTATTCTAGTCAGTTAAATACAAACCTGAATCCACACAAAATGAGGCACATAATAAGGTCCAAATGGTTGGCTCAAAAATAGGGTCAGAAATAAGCCACCTAGGGCTACTTGTCAAAACATGTCTCTCCCGTAAAAAAATTTTGCCAAACTTGCAATTTAAATAATTTGTCCTACTCTATACTTTTTTCCAACAAATTTACAACAAAATTTTTAACAATGTCAATAATTTTTTTGGTCCTTAAGCATGTTTGCTACCTCTTAGAAAATAGCATTCTAGAGTTCACTATACTAAACAGTTATGTATACAAGTAATCCCAAAAAAAAGTTCAAAAGCAAACAAAATTGATACCTAGGGCTTTCCTTTTTCAGAAAAGAGGGGGCCCCCCCTTTCCAATTTTAAGGGGGCATTTTAAAAGTGTGTTTTAGTTGCCCCGAAAGAATTTATTCTGTTTTAAAAAATTGGGGTTGTGGTATTCCCCGGTTTGCCTTTTTTGAGGTGCCCCCAAATTTTGGCGCATTTTCATTTTTCTTGGGATATTTGTTGGGGGGGGGGCCTTAAAATTTTGGCGCAACAAAAGTGGGCCCGGCGTTTAAAATGCCCCAGTTTTTTGGGGTTGCAGTTTATTTACATAGAGAAAAGGGGGGTTTAACGTTTATTGGTGCCCCAAAAGGGCACCAAAAAAATTTTCGAGCCCGAAAGGGGCATGTCGCCATTTGTGGCTGTATAATCAAACCCCAAACTACCAAAAATTCTGGGGTTTTACAGGGTTTTTTAATTTTAAAAATAAAATTTTTAACAATTTTAGTTGCACGTTTAATTTAATGGGGTTTTAAAAACCCAAAACTTTGATGTCCCCTTTTTAACTTTTAAAAAAACCCCAATTTCCTCTATTGACTAATTTTAATATAAGGATTTTTCTTTAAAATAGATGGGAAGAAGCTTTTTCCCCCTGGGGGAATTTCATTTTTCTTTGTTAAACAGCTTTTGTTTTTTTTGATCAAATGTCTATTTAAAACTATTTCCCGACTATTAAAATTTTTTTTTTTACAAAGTTAAAATTGGGGATCTATGTTTTTGGGTTGAAGGTAAGTGTAAATATTGATTTTATTTTGCATTTTACTACTCCGCAAAGATTAAGACTTTTTATGTACAAGTATTTTTAAAGGGGAATTGAAAGCTTAAAAAGATTTGTCAGTAAATGCAATACACTGAGGTTTTTGGGGGGCTTAAAATTGTTTAGATTTTTTTTTGGCTGAAAAGAACATGAGGTTACTTGGAGTGAGAACTGGTTCCTTTTCTTCTTACATACCTGAAATTACTTTAAAAATTTATTGTCCAAATTTATTGGGTTTTGTTTTTAAAAATTGGCTGTACCTTAAGGTTTTAAATAGTAAAAAAAAAAAGGGAAAATTTTTGATCCCCAAAGGGATAGACCCCCATTGGAATTTTTCCGTTCAAGCCGGGAAACCCCAAATACAAAGAGATATTAAGAAAATAGAATGGGTCTAAGGCAGGTTACAAAAATGATTTTAAATATGTCAAAAACCCCAAAACTTTTCGGAAAAGACTTCAAAAGCTTAATCTGCAGAGCCTGAAGGAAAGCAGGGAAAATATATTAAAAGTTTAAATTTAAAGGGTTTTGGAAGTAGTGAAATTAAAAAACCAAAACAAAAGGCACCCTTCTAAAAATTTCTGGGGGGGGTGGGCCAAAAAAATGTCATGGAAGATTGGGTTTTTCTTAAAAAAGTAAAAGGGGCGTCCCCCCCCGGGGATTGTTTGCAAATTGGATTTACAGAAAGGTTTTCGGATTTTTAAAACTGTCTGTTTTTTCAAAAAGTCAAATTTTACTTTTTCTTTAAATGGAAAATCCATGTTCACACTACATGGATTTTATGCTGGATGTTTTTTTACACCACCAGCATAACAAAAAACTTAGAACATGTTTATTCTTCCACCTGGTTTTCGGGCGAACATTAACATGTGAATGTAAAGGGGGATGGCATAAACCACGGACAAAAGTCAAAAAGTCTGTCCTCTATGTGCCAAAAACGACAATAATAATCCCAACCCGGGATTTTGTCTTTTCCCCCGTGAAAGAAAACTTTTGGGGATAGATTTAAACAAAAATTCAAGTAGTTGTTTGCAATTTCAGTAATCAAATTTAATGTAGTTAATCTATTTTTCTATGATTTTTATGCACCACTTTTTTCAAAACATTTTAAAAGTGTTTCCCAAAAAGTAAAAAATATTATGTAATTTTTTTTTAAAAAATTTGGTTAAGGGGGCAGACTTTTTTTTTTCATGCAAATTTACTTTTTTTTGGCGGTAGGACATTTTAGTATAGAGCTTTTTTTTTATTTTTTATGAGAAAAAGAAAAATAATTTTGAAGATTTTTGTTCTATAGATTTTGTGTTTTATTTCCCTTTTTTTCCACGGCCGATTTTTAAAAAACCCGACTAAAAAAATTTATGATCGCGAAAAAAAAAAGCCAAAACAAGTGGAAAGTTGTTAAAGGGGGCAGAAGGGGATCATTTTAAATTTGGGTTTAAAGTTTTCCTACTTGCATGCTGCAATCCATTAACTTCTATACTTAAAGCCATGACTGTCTTGCAGATACATTCTTTAATCTGGCTACACCAGTCCCCTCTGATATGTAGGGTAATTCAGACAGGGGTGGTACAAAAATTTTAAATTTGATATTTTATAACCGGGGGAAAATTAGCTTAAACTTACTTAAATTTTTAAAATACATTTCTACCCAAGTTTTACCTATACACTACAAATGTTCAAAGTGATTTCCATTGGTGACCCCGGGGATGTTGGGAACCCAGTCTATTTGTGTTCAGATTTGGGAAAGGGTATTTTTAGATATTGAGTTACTGTTTAAAGAGATACCTTGTCTTAGGTCATTCACATTTAGGAAGAAGTTGCAAAGTATTCGGTCTAGTGATCATGGGGAAAAACAGGAAATTTGTGGTCATTGTTTGGGGAGCGGGCCAAACCAAAAATTGGGGGAAGTTTCAAATTTAACATCCCAAATGGAGATGTAGACACCACATTCTGATAGATTACTTTTTTCAGATCTTCCTCTGTGGCATAAGTCGATCTTTTCAACATATCCCGGTAGGAGTGGGGCCGTGGGCGTGCTTTTAGGTAGTTCCCCCCTGAATTGGGGGGGCCTTACCGCGGTATGTTTGGGGATTTTTCAGGTTTTTATCAAAAATGTACACTTAATAACCCCAAAATTTTGGGTTAAAATTTTATTTTTAGCAGAAAAAAGTTTTTTCCAAAAAAATTTTTTTTCTT
Source organism: Phyllomedusa bahiana (assembly GCA_025379985.1). Taxonomy (NCBI): domain Eukaryota; kingdom Metazoa; phylum Chordata; class Amphibia; order Anura; family Hylidae; genus Phyllomedusa; species Phyllomedusa bahiana. Next base: position 12,053 of record JAODAL010014001.1, read on the forward strand.
CTTTGACTGTTTTTTTAGTGTTTCTTGAGTGCTACTGATATTGTATTGTGTTTGCATGGCCAGTGACAGTATCCTCGACAAAAAAGAGGGTACCACAGCTTTGTGCCGGCGTATTAAACAGAACACGCTTACTTTGGGTGAGTCCATCACATGCTTGATAAGGATACATGGCTTTTATGAGCCCCAAATTCCAACATTGTGGTGATTGGCCTTCTCTCTGAAGTGAAAGGTAAGCTCATCATTGAACATGAGCCTGTCAGCAAATTCATCCTCTTCCAATTGACCTTGCTAATCAGTGCAAAACTCACAGCTTTAAAGTGTGTCATCAGGTTTCAGCTCATAAAGAAGATGTAAGCGGTAGGGCTTACAGCGCAGGTGTTTTTGCCATACCATGATTTGTGCACCTCTTGTTCCATACAAGTCAATATGGTTGACTTGCATGGATTCTGCTTGTACATGACTCAATTTCATTTCACCATATTTCCCAAAGTGGTGGCCTGGACTTTTCCCATGACATAAACACCCAGTGGTTTCCAATTGCTTCACTCAACACAAAATGCAGTGGAGTACATTTACCAAATGTATTCTAAAAGCTGTGCTGTAATGGGTAGCTATGGGCAATTAGCCAGTTTTGCTATGGTTTTCAGTCACTGCCCAACTACAAGCTTTAACTTAAGGGCATTGGCCTGTTGAATCGCCCTGTGTATATATAAAACCTTGTAAAAATAGAACCATTCACACAATATACCATTTCTCAGTTCTGAATAAGGACTTAGTTTGGAATCTAATAGTATTTAATGGGTGCAGTACAGTAAAACTTCATAAAAGGAGGTTACCGAATTATATCAGCGAGTGCATTCAAAGTAATATTTTGGATACATGAAGCAATTATCTTGAGTGGTTTATGGGAAGTCATTAGTGAAAGAATTGAAAGTGCATATGAAGAATACTTTAATATTGCAAGCAGGAATATAATTTATGACCTAATGAATAGCTTTATATTTTTGCACTTTCATTTGTAAGCTTAGATACTAAGAACAGAGCTGCTTTTACTGAACATGCAAGTAAGCATAAGTCAATGTATGCTTATCAACAGTGATATTAATTATGCATATTGAAGAGTTCATCCAAGGACTTTGCTTGTCAACAGATTTATTACTGCGTCCTCAATGTATGCTGAGTACAGAAACAATTGAGTGAAATTAATGGAAGTAAAACAACAACATTAAACTGCTCATTTAAAATATGTGGACAGAAGCGTTTTAATAAAGCAATAATTATAACAATGATTTTCAGCCTTAGCAGTAAGTTTATACTAATTTGCTGACCATTTTTCATAAACATATGCCATTGGCTAATTTTCAGACAAGCAGACAAGTAATAAAGTGTATACATACCTACTGAGCAAATATTATTAACTTTTGGTTTATGACATAGGCTTACATCTGTCAACCATAACATTAACACTAAGTGAAGTGAATAACATTGATTATCTTGTGACAATGGCAGCTGTCAAGGGATGGGATGCTAAACAGCAAGTGAACAGTCAGTCAGGGACATCACTAGCCAGTTGCCCTAAATAGATTGCCAATCCATCGCAGGCTTCCAGACAGCTGCCGTGGGCCCAAAGCACCGACAGTCTATTCTCTGGACATGTATACACTAGGGGGCTACTGCAGAGCAGGAAGTGAGAGCTCCCTACTCCGTGGAGTACTCTGGTGGGTCACAAGTAGGCCTGCGGCTCACCGGAGTATAAGGCACAGGTGACGCGAGAATGTCATCATGTCACTTGCGTGGCATGTTGATGTCACACCACCTGTGCAGGAACACAGGGAACAGTGGCTCAGGGGAATGGAGAGAGGTGAGTACTATTAAATTTTTTATTTTTAGTCCACCCTATAGACCTACTTACATACTGGGGAACACTATAACCTACTGGTGGATATATATAGTACCTACAGACTGGGGAGCCCTATAAACTACTGGGGGGACAAAATACTTACCTATATACTGGGGATCCTATATACCTATTACCTACTGGGGGGACATGTATAACTACTAACATACTGGTGACACTATATACCCATAACCTACTGATGGGACATATAGACTTAACTACTAACTGGGTTGTCCTTTATACCTATAACCTTTATAACTGCCAACTTACTGGGTGAACCTGTATATCTATGTACATACTGGGGGCCCTATATAACTACCAATTTACCGGGGGACCAATATAACTACCAACCTACTGGGGGACCTGTATAGCGACCTACATAGCGACAAATATGCCTACCAACCTACTAGGGGAACCTATACACCTTTCAACCTACTATGGGACCTATATACCTACCTTCCAGGATAACCTACCTAACAAAGCAAGCTATTTACCTACCTACTGGGGGCCCTATATACTTTCCTAGCTACTGAAAATGACTATATATCTACCTACACGTGAGACCTGTTTTTAACCCACTTACCTATGGAGGGCCCATATATTAATACTTTTCCGTGCTAACCTTTTATACCACTTATCTATATACGGACCTACATATATACCTGTACATGTACTGATGGGGGCCTATATACCGATCTACAAAGGGTTAAACCCATTCAAGGGGGGTAAATACCCAAATTTTTTAAAAATACCCCCCATAACCCACCAATACTGAGGGAGGGGGGGGTTTTATAAAACCCCCCTACCCAAAGGAGAAAAAGATGGATGACTCCCCCCTCCCCCCCAGCAGGTACCTGGCTTTCCTAACCCTAGGGAAACAGGTTTTCGGGGGTTTTGGGGCATCCCCATGCTTTTCCCATACAGACCCCCCATTAGATAGGAATTTGTAAAAAAAGGGTTTTTCCCGAATTTCACAAGGATCCTGGGCATTCGAAGAGTATGTATAAAATTTGGTTTCTTATTTCAAAATTTTAAAAAGCCCCGGGAAGCATCTTCGGCAAAAAAAATGGGTATGGGGTTTCGGCTGCAAACCCTTTTTTGCATTTCAGATACGTGTTTTTTCATTTTTGGGAGGCCAGCTGTGTTTTATAGAGCCACCTTGCAGGGTTTAAAATTTTAATCCAGCAACTTTGTAGTCAACCCCAGGTGGATGTAGGTGCCAAAAAAATTTTAATTCCGTATAGATTTAGAAAGGTGTTTTTTTTTTTTTTGGTCAGTCAAGCTTTTTTTGATAGATCTACTTTGCAGTTAAAATTGAATACAAACAATTTTGGGAGTCACCACCCGGTGAATTGATAGGGCCAAAAAAAAAACCTTTTTTTAAACCCTTTACATTTTTTTAGACAGGTGTTTTTTTTCACTTTTTGTCAGTCAAGCTTTGTTAAAAAAACTAATTTGCAGTTTAAATTTTTAATACAAAAATTTAGTAGCACCACAGGTTTAATTTTTTAGGTGCCAAAAAAATACCTTTTTTTAAACCCCATACATTTTAGGGCAGGTGTTTTTTTTACTTTTGGTCAGGGCAAGCTTTGTTCCTAACTACTTTGCAGTTAAATTTGAATTTCAGGGAATTTTTTAGTCACCAAAAGGTGAATTGATAGGTGCCAAAAAAAACCTTTTATTTTTCCCGTATACATTTCAGACAAAGGGGGTTTTTTTTAAAAATTTGGGAAAATTAAGCTTTTTTGATAGATCTACTTTGGGAGGGTTTAAATTTTTAATACAGCAATTTTGTAGGGCACCAAAGGTGAATTGATAGGTTTACAAAAAAAACCTTTTTTTTATCCCCTTTTAAAATTTCAAAAAAGGTGTTTTTTTTTAATTTTTGGTCCCGTCAAGCTTTGTTGATAGATTACTTTGCAGTTAAATTTTAATTTCCGCAATTTTGTAGTCACCACAGGGAAGGGGTGGTGTCAAAAAATACCTTTTATTATCCCCTACACAAATTTTAGACAGGTGTTTTTTTTCACTTTTGGGGCCCGTCAAAACTTTGTTGATAGATCTTTCTTTGCAAATTAAATTTGAATACAGGGAATTTTTTTAGTCACCAAGGGGGAAATTATAGTTTGGGAAAAAAAAACCTTTTATTATCCCTAAAACATTGCAGAAAGGTGTTTTTTACAATTTTTTGGGCAGTCAAGCTTTTTTTTATAGAGCTACTTTGCATTTAAATTTTAAAAACAGCAAATTTTGTAGTCCCCCACAGGGGTTGAATTAAAAAATTTGCCAAAAAAAAACCTTTTTTATCCCGTATCATTTCAGACAGGTGTTTTTTTCACTTTTTGTCAGTCAAGCTTTTTTGATAGATCTACTTTTCAGTTAAATTTTAATAAAGCAATTTTTTAGTCAATACAAGTGAATTTGATAGGGCCAAAAAATACCCCTTTTTTTATCCCCCTACAAATTTTTGGGCAGGGTTTTTTTTCCCCTTTGGCCCCAGGCCAGCCCTTTTGGGTTTATAGAGCCACCTTGCCCTTAAATTTGAAATCCCGAAATTTTTTTTGATTTTAGGGATTTGAGAAAAAGTGTGGATTTGCCCTCTTTTAATAAAGGGGCTTTCCCAATAAATCTTTCAAACCTTCTCAAAATTTTTTTCTTTCTGAAAATGGGCGAAATTTTTAGGTGGTAAGCGAGCAAAGAGGGGGGAGGACAAAGGGGGGAAAAGGTCGAGGAAGGGGCTCCTTCCAGTGCTGGGCCCACAAAAACGCCTTCCAGCGGATCGTCAGTTTTCAGGACCGGGCAGGCCGTCATCGCTGGGTTTAGGGGCCCCGTGAATACAGTAAAAAGAAAAAGCGTCGCCAATCTGTTCCCTTAAATGGTTAATGCAACCTGCATCCAGCGTCTTTCCCCCTCGTCCCCCGTCACAGGGCCCCAAATGTCGTCAACAGCCCTATCACATCCGTCCAACATGAAGCAGCCCAAAATTTGTCAACTCGTGTACCCACCACGGGTAACCCTTTTCTGAAGACCTTTTTGGGATGACAAAATGGGGTTTTGGGAAATCAGAAGGCTTTTTTTTAAAAGATCAAGAGGCCAAAGGGGAAATGTTTTTCTCTGCTCTGAGGGCCCAGTTTACTGATCCCAAATTCAGGGGAAGGAAAAAGAACCGGTCAATCGCAAAAATCCCGGGCGGTGGGCAACGCCTTGCAGCCCCTCTTGCTTGCCGCCCGCAGCTCCTGGCTGCAAAAATGTCGGGAAACGCCCAAGTCACCTGTTTTTTTGATGATGATGATAAAGGGACATGCGGACCCAACGTGGTCTTTTCAGCAAAATTTTTGCTTGCGACGTTTTTCATCACGGGAAACGAGGGAAAACGAGGGTTTAGGGGGGTCAGAAAGGGGGTCCCGCCTAAAAAAGGGGAGGGGCGGTCGCAAAAGCCCCGCTGATATGATTCCCCCGCCAGGGTTCACCCAAAAACCCCCCCCCCTTCCTTATCCGCCGTCAAAAAGGTCCAGGACCTCTAAAAGCCTGGGCCTTTTTTTGAGAAAAGCCTCGGGTTCACCCAGGGGAATGCCCATATGCCCCCCCCCCCCTCTCCCCGGTAAACGCATAAGGGAGGGGCAAGAACCTTGGGTGTTTAACCACCCCCCCAACATGTCTATCACAGGGCACGAATAAAAAGATTTGAAATGGGGAAACATTTTCCCAAAAAAAAGGGCCCAAAGCCCGACCCCGGGGCCCTCCAACTATTTGCCCAACCCTCTGTCTCCCCCTTTCCTCCTCCTCCCCCCCAAACCAAGCTTTCCTTAGCTCCCATGTCTCTCAGGGGCATGATCAGGGATTGGGCCTCCGTTTTCACCCTCCCCCGGGTCCCCAAAAAAAAAAGGTAAAAGGGGGGGGGGGGGAGAAAAAAAAAAAAAAAAAACCAAAAAAAAAAAAAAAAAAAAGGAAAACCCCCTTTCCAAAACCCCCCCCCCCCCTTCCACTCCCCCTTCCCCCCCTTCCCCCCCCCATTTGACCCCCCTTCCCCCCCTCCCCCAGGGGGGGGGGGCCCCAACCCCCCAAAACCACCAGCCTTTTTGTCTTCCAGGTTTGGGAGCAGAAAAACCCACTTTAACCCCAAACCCCTTCCCAAACCCAAAAAACCTAAGTGGCTTTACCGGGTTTTTGGCCCCTTGGAAAGGCCTTTCCGTCGGTGGACAAAATTTTGGTTTTCCGCCCCGTCATGGCCCTTTCCCTGCCCCCAATAAAAATGCCGACAGCATTTCTTTGCCAAAAACCCCGCCCCTTTCCCTGGCCAGCCACGTGCCCATCAAAAATTTTCCCTCGCTTTTGTCTCACTGGGGCCCGGGAAAAAAAGTTTTTTGGACCACTGAAAACATGGACTAGTAAGCACCCCCCCCCCCCCCCCCCCCCCCCCCCCCCGGCCCCCCCCCCCCCCAAAATTGGCCCTATATCTCTGTGACAGCTCATTTGGTTTGAGCGGGGTGAATGTCTCGGGGGGGTACGGGGGCTCTCGGGCCCTCAGCGCACGCTCTTCAAAACCGCGGGGATGGTGCGGGGTTTCTTTCTTCCAAGGTCCCGGGTGGCATCACGTGCCCCAGAAAAAACCACCCGTGTTGAAATTAACCCCTTGTCTTGGAGAACCTTCCAAAAACACAGGTCAGGACTGTGGACGGTTTCTCCGCAACGAGCCCGAGCCCGGGTTTGGGGGGACAAGAACCTTTTCCCAAAGGCAAGGGGGTGTGGGATAAGGGGAAAAAATTCGCTGGCCCCCCCTTAAGATCGGAAAGGCTGGAGCACATCACTTCCTGGACTTTTCCCTTAAACCCTTTGGGCGCCAGAAATTTTTAAAAAAGCAAACCCGGGCTGGACTGCCTCCTAAGAAGGCTCGAAGTCAAAGTTCGCACTTCCGCTTTCGCCCCCCTGCTTCGTCCCGTCTGCTGCGTTGCGCGTCACCGGCCTCCCCTTAAACCCCCGTCTCTTTGTTGACGTGGAAACACGCGGGGAAATTCCACCCTCCACATGCTCCAGCGATTGTGGAAAGGCTTTCGGCAATCCCCATTACGCAGTACAAAGGGTGACACTTGGCCGACAACCCATCGGGGGCGGATCCTCGGGGGTTGATCCACCGAGAGGGGAGGCAGGTGAAAGAGCTCGGGAAACCCATCCTTGCCAGTTTTGAAGAAGCCACCAAAATGGTCATGCGGACAATGCCCTTGCCCAGAAAGAGCTTTTGTGGTGATCTTAAATTTCGGGAAACAACCCGTTGGCACTCTGAAACAACAGGTCCCCCAGCGGGGAGGAAAAGTTTGGGCCCACAGATCCGAAACGGAGCCTCTCTTCCCGTAAAATTCCACAAGGCCCGAAAATTTTTCACAATTTCTTTGGGTCTTCATTGGGCCCAGTGGTTTCGGGTCCAGGGCTAGTGAAAAGGCGGCGCACAGCTCTCAGGGGGGCATAAACTCAGGCAAGCCCGGGTGTGTGTTAAAAGCTGTGCCCGGGGGAAAGCGGAGGAGGAGGAGGAGGTTTTCCTAGAAAACCGACGTTACCGACTCCTGCCTTGGAAAGGGGTTGGCCGCGAATTTGCGGCGGAGGAGGAAGATGGGGGGGGGATAAATTTTGGGCTACTGCCCCTAAACCCCAGAGGCTTGGGAAAAAAGGGCCCTCCATCCTCCCCATGAGTGTTTGGGAATGCCCCTTTTCCTCTAACATGACCCTCGCTTTAAGGGCCCAATCAAAATAAACCAACATTTAAACTGGGGGCCACCCCTCCTGGATCCCCGGTACAAAACAAAACTCAGCACTTTCCTTCCCCCCACCCAAATAAAAGTAAAATGCAGGAAAGGAGACCTTGCTGATTGATCAACTGGAGAAAACTTTTGCATCTGCTTCACTTCCCTTTAAAAAGGGTCACAGTGGAAAAACCAACACCCGACTAACAGCAGTGGGGAGTCCAAGTACCCGTAGCGGCAACGCAGGCAAGGTGGCGAAGCCAAATTGGGTGACCTCTGGCAATCTTTTTTTTACCACCTCCCCAATGCATGCAATCGGGGCCCCACACCCAACACACAGAGACCAGCTTAATTTCATGGTGCACGACAATCTGCGTCTCAACCCCGGGATTTTTTTTGATGGGGTTCCCGGGACCCAATAGACTTCGGGGGTACCCAAAAAAGGACGAATGGCCCGAGCTCATAAAGAGAATCAGGCAGGGGAATCTCTGAGATTTTGGGGCCCCAATTGCCGAGTTCACCGTTTTAGTTCCAGTTTTACTTCACATTCCTCTTCAAACAAAAATGGTCCCCCCTTGAAAATTTTTTTTTAAAAAAATTAAAACATTTTTTACTGCAATTTTTTTTAAATTTTTTCCCCAACATTCTTTTTGGGGCGGGTTTTTTGTTTGTGGGGAGACGTAAAAGAAAAGCAAGGTTTCATGACAACACCGTATTCCATTTATTTCATTTTTATTTTAAAAAATTTTTCGCATTGTCAAGGGTTTTGGGGTCATTTTTGGCTGTGAGATATAGTATAATTATGGCCCTTTTGGGAACGGGGAAATGTGGCTTTTTAAGTGGCTTTTCCCCTCCATCAAAATTTTTTTTAATAGGGGCTGAAAAATTTCATATTTTATAATTTTTTGGGCCCATTTTTGCTGTGAGAACAGCAATAAATGGCCCTTTTGGGAAACAGAAATGTGGTTTTTAAAGGGGCATTTTCTCCCCTCACAATTTTTTAAAACGGGTTGGCTGGGGAATTTCATTTTTTAATTTTTTTGGGTCATGCTGTTTTGAAAGGGCACAATACTACAGGTCCTTTTCTAAAAAAATTTTTTTCCCTAACAACATTTGTTCTTCACAATTGTCAAAAGTGGCTCAAGGTCATGTTTTAAATTTTTTGGGGGCATTTTGCGGGGTGACATGCAGTTTATACTACAAGCCCTATTAAAAATTTTTTTGTTTCAAAAAAAGACATTTGTTCTTCCAATTGTCCAAAGTGGCTCAAGGGTCATGCATTGAATTTTTGGGGCATTTTGCTGTAAAATGCATTATCCCTACAGTCCTATTATAGAAAAATGTTTTTTCTAACAAAAATTTGTTTTTCCCACAATTGTCAAAAGTGGCTAAAGGGTCATGTTTTGGTTTTTTTTGGGGATATTTTCTGTGACATGCAGCTATACTAAAAGGTCCTATTAAAAAAAAAAAATTTTTTTTCAACAACTTTTGGGTTTTTCAAAATTGTCAAGAGTGGCTGAAGGGTGATGGTGCTGTCCCAAAAACCCGGGAAAAGGGAGGGCACATTTAATGGACACATATTGCAAAAATGACTTGTTTTTTTGCAAAATCTTTTTAAAAAAATAGCATCAATCCCCCGTATTTAGGGCAAAAACCCTTAAAAACAATTAAAAAGAGAAACCCAAAGGGCATGGTGGGATTCCTCCTATTTTAAAAATTGTTTTTTAGAATTTAAAATACTAAAAAACTTTTCATGTACAAAATAGCTGGTAAAAAAAAAATTTCCCCTGAGTTTTACAAAGTAGGACAGGGAAAAATTGACCAGATGTTGGGGGGGTTTTTCAGAGGACATGGGGGCATGGAGCACGGACAGGAACAAAGTACAGAGACAATTTCCCCCCAGCACGTTTAGTAAAAAAAGGGGAAAAAAAAATGCCAAGGGAAAAAGGGCAAACCTGGGTGGGGAAAAGGAGGGGTTAACCACCATATTTTTCCAAAATTAAGGGTTTAATTTGGGCCCCACTCCCTACGGAGGGCCAAGGGGCAACCCCGGTCTTGACTGTGTACTGAGGAAGGGTGGGGGGGGTCTACCTCACACTTTTCCCCTTCCCCCACTCTGCTTTTCCCCCGACTGTTTTTTGTTGCTGTGTCCCCTAAGGACATTTTTTTTCCGGTTAATAATTTTTAACCCGGGGAAGCCCCCCCTGGGCCTCACCGCACCCCCTGTAAACCCCCAGCCTGGGTGCTGAACCCGTGTTAATAGATGAAAAGAAAGCTAGCCTGGGCTCTCACCCGCACCCACTGGGAAGTCTGGCAGCTGGGCCCCCCCGTGTTAACAGATGGCTGACGGCAACAAATGGGTCTCACCCCTTAGGGGGAATCAGGAGAGCTTTTAAAAATTTTTCTAAAAAATCAGATTTAGAAAAAGGATTTCTGTGAGGTTTTAGTAATGTCAAAAAGGGGTCCAGGGGTGGACACCAAAATTTCACCAAAATTTTAAAGGCCCTTTAAAAATTTTCTGGGGGGGGAGCCACTAGGGGGCGCATCTTTGATCTCCAGGGGAGTCTGTCCCTAATCAATGAAGAAGGATTTTTGGGGGAAAAATTAAAACCCTTGAATTATTGGCTGAAAACACTCCAAAAGCCCGGAGGGCAAATTTTCCTTCTCAAATAAGAAAATGTTTTGGGGGTGATTAGGACCCTTTGTATTACTTATGGGGTGTGCGCAAAGAATTAAAAAACATCTACAAAAGTTTTAAAAAAAAACAATTTAAAAAAAGCAGGGGGGGGGTGTATGTTGTATGTTTTTCACACTTGCAAAATGGGGAATAATGTAAAACTATAAAAAAACCCCCCCCCCAAAAAATTCTGTAAACAAATGTCAGTTACCAAAAAATATACTAAATGAGAAATCCCCCTGTAAAAAAATAGCATAGTTCCCCTTTGTTTATCTTTGGGTCAAAAAGGTTTTTTGGGGGCATGTGTGGCCCAGGACAGGATTTGTCCCATGTCCCGTGAAAATAAAATGGGGGTTTTAAAGACTCCTTTTTCTGGCACTTTTTAAATGTGGGGGTCATCAGGTTGGGCCATTTCTGTGGGGCCCCGGAAAAGGTAAAAAAAAAAAAAGTCAATTTCCCGTGAAACTAAAATGGGGGGGTTCAAAAAAAAACTTTCCCTTTTCCCCACTTTTTAAATTTGGGGGGCAGAAAAGGGTTTTTTGGGCATACTGCCGGTTTCCAGGACAGGTATAGTCAATGTCCATTTAACTAAAAAGGTTTTTAAAACCCATTTTTCCCCGCAAATTTTTAAACTTTTGGGTCAGACAGGGTTTTAAAGGTCTACTGCGGGACCCGGACAATAACTTTGTTAATGTCCATTCAACTAAAAAGGTGGTTCAAAGACCCCCTTTTTCCGGGAAATTTTTTAATTTTGGGGGGCAGACAGGGTTTTAAAGGTTTTACTGGGGTCCCGGGCAGGTATAGTCAAAAATTTCCCGTTTTAACTAAAAAAAGGTGGTTTTAAAAAAATTCCCCTTTTTCTTTCACTTTTAATCTGTTGGGGCAGAAAGGTTTTAAAGGGCATACTGTGGGACAGAAAAAGGTAAGCCAAAGTCCATTTTTAACCAAAAATTTTTGGGTTTAAAGACCCTTTTCCCAGTACTTTTTTTAAACGTGGGTCAGAAAAGGGTTTTAAAAGGTCATACTGCGGTACAGGACAGTTTTTATATTTTTAAAGTCCAGTTCAACTAAAATGGTGGTTTAAAGACTCCTAATCTGGGGGGCATGCAGGTTTTTGGGACTCATGCTGGTTCCAGGAAGGGATATTCAATGTCCCAGTTTTAAGGGAAAAAAGATGGTTCAAATCATACTGCCTTCTGGCACTTTTTAATTTGTGGGGCAAAGCAGGTTTAAAAAGGGCATGCTGTGGTCAAAAACAGGGAAAAGGGAATGGCCCGGGGATTTTTTTTTTTGTGGGTTTTATAAAACCCAATGGGCTTGCCTAAGATGTACAAAGTATCACTTTCCCGTTGTGGATGTTAAATTTCCCGCTTCTCCAGCCCTGTTTTTGGGGGTAAGAATGAAGGGTTTTTTTCCCCTCCCATAGACTTTAATGGTCCCCTCTCCCCCCGATAAACTTTATCGACTAAACGGAAAATCTTTTTTTGAAAATTTCCGATATCCGACATCACCCGATGACAAAAAAAGTCAATGTTTAACGCTCATCACTAGTGATTTAACATCAGTTTCACAGATTATGGGTATAGAAAAAGTGAACAAATCTAGAAGAACAGGAGTCATACGGAGAAAAGCCCCCCTTTCCCAAGGTTTAAATGGGTTTTTACCCTTTAAAAAAAGAAAAGCCATTGGGGGCTTAAAAATAAACAAGATATTTTATAACAAAAAAACTGACATTATTGTTTCAAAAAAGGGTAAAAAAGCAATTATTTTAGATTTTGGAAATTAGATTCCTAGTATCAATGTATGTCACTGTAATATATCTGTGTCCTTTATAATTTTTTTGGCTTCAGTATGCTGCACATATAAGAGGGGTTAATTGGCAAAGAGTTGCTTAAGAATGAATTAACTCATTATTGGACATTTTGGGCGGCACGTATGAACGGGGCTGCTCCAGAAGTCTGGCATATTTTCAATCCGAAATTAGGCGCAGCCCCATTCGCAGTAGTTAAAAGCATCCTGTATACCAGTATCCCGAACGCCCGTGCATTTTTAATCTTCTATTTCGGGGGTGTTGGAAAGGGGGGGGCATTTGAAACCCAATTAACCATAGATTTATAGCTTTGGTTAGGGGAATTCTAGGCCCCCCCTTTTTCTGCTGGAACAGGGAAACCCCCTTTCAAAAAATGGTTTTTTTCCTGAAACCAGAATTTACATTTCTGCAATAGAATGCATCTGATTTAGACGCCGCAGTCAGCCCAAAAACATAAATTTAGGCGCCGTTTATACTATTGTTATGCGCATAAAAAATGGCATTAAAACGCCAAAAATTATACATGCCGCCCTATGTGTCAATGCCATTATTCTTCCCTCCCCTTTATATACCAGCTTTCTTGATCCAGTTTTCGTGTGCTATGACTAAGGTGGCAGCTGAAACGCGTTAGCCAGTTTTTTGCCGAAGATGCATACCTGTCATTTTAAACAATGAAATAAAAAACAAGTTTTATACATAATCTTCAAATGCCCAGGATCATTGTGTGGCTGCTGGAAATCCTTTGTTGCTAATTGTTTAAGCCAGGTGCAGTTACCACCAGGGCCGGACTGGGAATAAAAATCAGCCCTGGCACTAAGCCCCCAACAGCACACATATAATATCCGCTTTAAAAATTTTCCTTGTTCTCGCCCTCCCCTTTTTCTAAAATATACTACACTAAAAAGGTGCTTTCACAAAGCATTTTTGGTGCTTTTTTTTTATGTTTTTTTGGGTGCTTTTTTGGCAAAAAGGAGAGAGTTAATGCTGTACATTTCTGCAAAAAAAAAAAGAATAAAAAATGAACAAAAACCGCTCTGTGTGAAAGCCCCCTAAACAAAAGCAAGAACAAAAAAGGGGTGCAGAAAAACCCCCTCATCACGAATCCGGTGTGCGCTTTTAACAGGGAAAAAACCCACACTGCCACTAATAAGCACCAGCTACCCTACAACCCCCCCCCAAATCACTCCCCAGTAGTCAGGTCCCATCACATAATACAGACGGTTCAACACAGAATAAAATTACCCCTGACATCGGGACTCACGGGAGATGTCATCCGATGGAAGTTGTTCTTTTTCTCCTTTTCTTCTCTAATTGGCCCAAACTCCTGATGTCTTCCCCGATGATCGTTCCCCCCCTTTTTTTTCTCCGCCATACAGCTGAAATTTCCCCTTTCTTCCCCTCATACTCTCCCGTAGAATTTACCACAAATACATCTTAACCCTCTCTTTTCCAGCATTTTCCTACAATTCCCAACTCTGTACAAACTCCCCACCCATAGCCCCCAAAAATAGAAATAGTGCCCCTTTTGGGCCCCCCTACACAGTAATTGTACCCCAAACAGGTATTTAGATCCAAAAATTTTAGAAATTTAAAAAAAGTCATATAAGTGGCATGTAAATGGGTAGCCCCCCATTAGGTAGGTATTAAACCCCCCCTATTAGGCGGGTAAGATATAGACCTCCTAAAGCAGGATGGGGCTGTCCCGGGAATTCCAGGTGGGCCAGAAATTTTCCCAACAGGGGCCCGTGATTAGGGGGCAGGGCTAGTTCTTGGCAGGAGGGCCAGTTATTAGGGGGCAGGCTAGTTTTTTGGAAAGGGAGGGCCGTTTTTAGGGGAGCAGGGGAGTTTTTTAGGCAGGTAGGCCTAGTTCTGAGGCAGGGCTAGTTTTTAGCAGGCAGAGCCAGTACTTAGGCAGGCAGGGCCAGTAATTAGGCACAGGGCTGTTTTTTTTGGGAGCAGGGCTAGTTTTTTTAGGCAGGGGAGGGGTATTTTTTTTTGGGAGGGGCAGGGCCAGTTCTTAGGCAGGTAGGGCTATTCTTACAGGGAGAGCTAGTTCTTAGGGAGGCAGGGCCAGTTCTTAGGCAGGGAAGGCTAGTTTTTTGAGGCAGGGAGGGGCCCAAATTCTTAGGCAGCAGGTCCAGTAAATAGGCAGGGGAGGGCTAGTATTTTGGCAGCAGGGCTAGTTTTAGGCGGAGACTATTTTAGGCAGGCAGGGCCAATTTTTTAGGCAGGTAGGGCTAGTTTTAAGGGAAAGGGAGGGCAATTCAGGCAGGGGGGTCCAGTTTTAGTTAAAAAAAAAAAAAAAAAAAAAAATAATACTCACCTGGTTCCCCCCCTCTTTCCTCTCCGGTGGCGCCGCTCTCACCCGTGTGCGGGCCGTTTAGCAGGCCCGATGATTCATCACATCGCGCACCTGCTGCTTTGGGCCCCCTGGGGAACTGAACGGCCGGGGTCAGAAGATCCCAGCTGTTCTGCCCCCGGCCCCTGCTTGCACCGCGTGGTGCAGGGAGCGGCTGTGATGGCTGCATCCTGGGTCTGTGCCCCGGCCATGCGCCTTTTTGGCGAAGGGCCTGTCGGCCCCCTGGGACAGGGGCCGGGTCCATATGTGAAATTGCGGCCCCCTCACGTGCGCCGGTGCGGCACTCGGGCCCGCCGGGGGAAAAACACCGGGCCCCCCCGGGGGGTTCTCCGGACGGCGCTGTGGCCCCGGGAAACCCAGCGGCCCATCGGGCAAATGCCCGGTTTTCCCTATGGGCAGTCCGGGCCTGGTTATCACTTATTCCATGCACGGCAGCTGAGGACTTTATCTCATGTAAGCAGTATGGTGAGCTGACCATTTATTGATGACCTATTAGGTAGAGAGATATATAACTCCCTCTTCCTCAGTATGTAGGTATATAAGTGCTGAAAAAGTGAGGATTCTAAAATATTTGTGTGGTAAATTCTGCAGAGACGAGTTGTGGACAGGAGAAGTCATCATGGCGGTCTGGGCTGAATGAAGAAGAAAAATTGATTAACTTCCAACAGAGAAGACATCATCTGTGAGGCACTGCATGTAACTGCAGTGTAATCACATATATGTTTGCAGAGCATCTGTGTACAACTGATCAGGGCCGCCATTAGAAATTTCAGGGCCCCATACAGTTGAAGCATCTGGGCCCCCCCAATCCCATTGCCCCGCCCCCACTCAGACGCAGCCCCCCCAGCCTCACACACAGCGCCCCCCCAGCCTCACACACAGCCCCTCCAACCTCACATACAGGCCCCCCACAGCCTCACACACAGCCCTCCCAGCCTCACATACAGCTCCCCCAGCATCACACACAGGCCCCCCCACAGCCTCACACACATCCCCCCCACATCCTTACACACAGCCCCCCACACACAGCTCCCCCAGCCTCAAACACAGGCCCCCCACAGCCTCACACACAGCCCCCCCACAGCCTCACATACAGGCCCCCCACAGCCTCACACACAGCCCCCCACAGCCTCACATACAGGCCCACATTATCCCCGCGTGTGATTTTTTTTTTTTTTTTTAGCAACAATCATACGTATGATATATTTGCTCCATGTATAGGTATATTACTTGATAACTGTATGACTGTTATTTATTAGGTATTACACTATCATATAAAGATCAGCACTTTTGAAAAAGCAAATTTGTCAGCGCTGAATTGTATTGTACAGTGACTGCTGAGGTGATGGACAGGATGTATGTAAAATATGCAGAAAATTAGTGACAGGAACATACGTTTTCTCTCTGTAAAAATACATGCCGCAGTTCACAATATGGCGTGAAAAATGTTGTGTGAACATAGCCATATTGAGCAAAATGTTACACAGCGGGCCCGAGCCCTGGATGGTTTAGGACCCAAGGAACGCCCCTTGTGTCAGTTCTTAATGTTGATCTGTTAGAAGTAGTAACAATGTACATAAGGATCTGAGTGATTTTGAAAACGGTCAGATTCCAAAGGCTGCAGGACTAGGTCAGATCATCTCCATAATGGCAGGTCTTGCATGATGTTCCTAGTATGCAGGGGTTAGTACCTGCCAAAAGTAATTCTAGTAAGGACAACCAGTAAATAGGCGACACTATTATGTGTCCATGACCCATTGATGCTTGCTTTTGAGATAAATGAATGCTAACTTGTCTGGTCCAGCCTCAGAAAAGCTTATAGCTTTTGGTAAACCAGTTTTAAAGCCCATATCTATATATTTATCTTTAATTAACTTTAGAATTTAACCATATTAACATAGGATTTGTCATTGAGGAATTACGTGTATGTTTGAAGACTGAAGTTTGTTGAGTCTTAGGGTCAGATGTATGAAAACTGTCTAGGTCTAAAATTCACTTTGTTGCCAATAGCAACCAATCAGAGCACCCCTCTCATTTTTCCAGAGCACTATATTGAATGGGAGGGGCGCTCTGATTGGTTGCTATGGGCAACAAAATGAGTTTTAGACCTAGACAGTTTTCATACATGTGGCTCTTAGTTCCTCATATATGAAAACTATCTAGGTTTAAGGCTTTCTTTATTGCCCATAGCAACCAATTAGAGTTCCCCTTTCATTTCATATAGTGCTCTGATTGGTTGCTATGGGAAATGAAGAAAGTCTTAGGGAGGAATTTATACATACTGTCTAGGTTTAAGACTTTCTTTGTTGCCCATAGCAAGCAATCAGAGCTTCCCTTTAATTTTTTCAGAGCGCTATATGAAATGAAAGGGGAGCTCTGATCAGTCACTATGGGCAACAAATAAAGTCTTAGACCTAGACAGTTTTCATACATGAGGCCCTAAATCGGTCTATAGCCTTCTACTGCTAGTTGGAAGTAAAAAGGGTGATCTTTTGTTCTCCAACTGGCCTGTATGTACCAGTATAATGAAAAAATTTATGCATTAGCAGAATATACTGCTTTCTGCAAAATGCTTATTAAATTTGCTCTGCATCACTTATTTATAAGACCAGTATGTTTTAATTTTTCCATTGATAGACCTACGTAAGTGCCTCATTTTTGAGAAGCAAGCTGCTAGTTTTTATTGTTTATATTAAAGGGGTTGTCTCACTACAAGGATTGCTTTTAATGTTTAAAATCTTGCAAAAACAAGTCACTTTGCAATATGTGTCCATTAACAGTGTCCTGCCTATTCCTAGATATCCACTCTTGTATGGGCTATGGCCTATCTACATGGTTTTGATGCCCCTCCCTCACCTTTAAAATGAATTAGGAATAGACATATCAAGAAATAGAAAACATTCTATGGTGACCATTGTGGCAAAATGGCTGCAAAAGTTTTATATAGAAATATGTGGTTTGGATGCGGGACTGTTGCAGAATTGTGATACAATAATGTCCAGCAATTCCCAAAAATAATTGCCACACAACAACTCACCATTTGTGGTACTCTTGTCACTCCATGGGGCATGCCACTCTAGTCCCTAATTCTCCTCTATGGCTGCATCGCTGCCACCACTAAGATTGTGTTCCCTGGTGACGGTGTTTAAAGCATGCAAGCCCACTGTCCCTGGTTATTTGAGGGGAAGTGTGCACCAGTAATTTCCTCCTCCACCTACGCCTGCACTTTATATTTTTTTGGTTTGTTGCCTAAGCGATAGGTCACTGTCAACTATCATACCTTAGTAAAAGATTCATTTGTTTAAATGTGAGGCTTAGAATATTACAATTTCATCCAATAGAAATAATAACAACTGATCTTTAGAACTGGAGGCCCTAGCGATCAACTCATCCCCAACAAAGTTATTATACCTCAATATCGTGTTTCTTCAAAAATAAGACAGGGTCTTATATTATTGTTTGCATTGAAAGATGAGTTAGGGTGAACTCACATGGCATATAGCGGCACATCACTATACACCTCTTGTGGGAAGTAAGCGCTGTCAGCGCGTACCTTCCCACAGCGCTTCAGCTCAGCCCCCATTTACTTTCGTTTCTCCTATTATAATCCAAATACAAGAATGTCCAGAAAAACTCTTCTCAAGGCAAGGCATATCGCAGTGTCAGCCCCCTCTCATAATAACCCCCTCTCCAAAAGATCAATATACAATCCACAGACAACTCAAGAGAGTATGAGGTAAAATATAGATACTTTATTTAAATCACAAACATTTAAAAATTCATAGAAAAAGTGAGTGTAACAAAGAGAATCACCAAAAAATATATAACCACGAGTACAAGGTACATGGAAGTTCCAAACAAGGACACTATATCTGATCCAAAAGAGTGATCGATATTAGCAGTGGTGTCAGACAGAAGATATGCATCCCCACACTGAAATACCATTAAGTAAACCCAATAATAGGCCATCAGATGTAATAGGGATTGAATTCAAACAGCAGTTGGCAACTATCTGCTGTAGTATCCATTACCCAGAGCGGGGATGCATAGAAAATGTTATAGATACATATACTCCTAATCCGGTCCAAGAAAACTTACCAAAGGTGTTAACAGGAGTACTCGTGACCCCGACGCGCGTTTCGCACAAATCTTGCTTCCTCAAAGGGTACTAAAAAGTGTAATGTGATGCGGTTTAAATATGGAATCCCTTCCTATCTTCAGCTGGGGCGAGATTGCGGCGCACGCGCCATGTTCGGAGGAGGCCGCGTCACTGCCCCACTTCCGGCAGTCCCGCAGAGATGCGCAGGCGCGGAAGCGACAGCTTCCGCACATGCGCACCCCGCGTTTAGGACACCGAAGTACGGAGGACGCTAGAGCCCCCCACACTGCGCATGCGCACGGCCCCTAGACATAAAATAAATTAGAATACCAAGCGTGCCGAGGTAGGGGAAGGCCCCTAGTACGGCCCATCAACACAGCCCGGCAATCTGAATACAGGTAATCTTAGGACACTAGATGTATAACACCAATGGAAAGGCCGGATTTACATTGGTACATAGTTTTTGTGAAGAATGCCAATGACATAACACATGTAAAAGATCATACTCCATTGCTATATAACAATAACATAATTTGTTGTTAAGCTTCCATATTGTCCATTGGTCTTTTGTATTCATAAACATAGATATCTCAGATAGGGATTTCATAAATAATCGAGTTCAAAGGATTCCAATGCAGTAGTGAAATCACTCATGCGAAAGATACTGTTAAAAGAAAATATAAAAAAACAGATAATTAAAAACTAGAAAGATGAAACAAAGTATATTGAAGGAATAATTAGCAACACATAAAGGGAACCATCAAAAAACGATTCAAGTAATATGAAAAATATTACAAAAATGGGGAAAAATTAAATTTTTCGTTGAGTTCGATGGGTGCCATGGTGTCCAACAAAGTGATCCACTTAGTCACACTTGATCACATCTATCCCACATATTTTTAACATGTTGGGATCACATGCATGGAACTTCAAAAAGTGTCTAGGGATAGTTTTTAATTGGGAGGTGTCATCACAATTTTTAGCTAATATGATATCCCGAACATGCTCACGCGTCCGAACCTTTAATTCCCGTGTGGTAATGGCAATGTATAGTTTTGGACATGAACATTGAGCCATATAGATCACGTTCTTATTTATTTGAAATGTGATATAATGGCGAATCCGAAATCGCGTGATCCATCCGAGGTTCTAAAAACGTCAGATCGCATCATGTTGCTACATGCTAAAGCAATTACCAACGGAAAAAAAACCACACTTAGGTCCACGAGTACTAAATGGATTCCGATTGTTAAGTACATAATGACTTTTGACTAAACAGTCTCTAAGGTTTGGTGACCTTCTGGCAGTCATCATAGGATACTCGGAGATTTCTCCAGCTAGGATAGGGTCTGTTTTGAGTACATTCCAGTGTTTTGCAAGAATAGCGTGCAAATTTGACCACTGTTTATTGTATGTGGTTGTAAAGCGTACCTGATTGTTGCCCGTTTTAGGCTTCTGTTGCAATAATTGATTCCTGGGAGTCATCCTAGCTCTATAGTAAGCTTTTTTCATACTCCTTCTGCTATACCCTCGTTCATGTAAATGTTCCTGCAGATCTTTAGCCTGGGCCTCAAATTTAGATTCCATGGAGCAGATACGTCGCGCCCGTAAAAACTGCCCCATGGGAATGGCTTTAATTGTAGCTGGGTTGTGGAAGGAGGATGCGTGTAACAATGAGTTAACCTCAGTAGGTTTATGAAAAATATCTGTTTGTAACACATTATCCATATTGGTCTCGATAAAGATATCCAAAAATTCAACCTTTTTGAAATCCGCTTTAAATGTCAGTTTGATATTATAGGGATTGTTGTTAAGGGAGTCCATAAATTCTGTTAGCTGGGAAATCGATCAGTGCCATAAAAATAGCACTTCGTCGATATACCTCAGCCAACATTGGACTTGATCCACTCCGACAATGCTGTCATCATGAAAAATTCCTCGCTCCCAGTATCCGAGAAATAAGTTGGCATAGACAGGGGCGCAGGCTGCCCCCATTGCTGTGCCCTGACATTGTAGATAGAAACTATCCCTAAACACAAAAAAATTGTGGGTCAGGATAAATTTCAAAAGATCTAAGATAAGGTGGCACAAGTCACTATCCAAACCACTAAGGTGTAAAAAGAATTCTACAGCCGTGAGACCATCAATATGTCGTATGGATGTGTAGAGCGATTCCACGTCCGCTGTAACTAACAGTACTCCTGGTTCCACAGTGATACCCTCAATCCTCTTGAGGACATCAGTTGTGTCACGAACATAGGAGGGCAGCAATTCCACCAATGGTTTAAGATAGTGATCCAGAAATTTGCATACTGGGGTTGGGAAAATAGGGCCCCAAACCCCAAAAATACTTTTCCGGAGGTCCCTGGCGGTTTTTGATAGGGCCCCTTAGGAAATTTTACTAACAGTATTCTTTTAACTTTTTTGGTGATAACCCCCTGACTACATGCTTTGCCCCCAAAAGTTCTGGGAGTTCACACAGAACCCCTGAAGGGGGTTGTATAAAGATCTTTTTTAAGTTTTTCTCTGTTTTTTAAATTTGGCAGAGCTTCCTTTTTCAATATTTTAAAAAAGGGGCCAGATCACTACACCCCCCCCCCCCCCTTGTCCGGGTTGGTTTTGAAACTACATATCCATTGACTCTAGTTCTTTTAGTCCCTTTCCTTGGTCAGCCGTTAGGTTTTTCAAAACCACGGCTTGGGGATGGGTTTTTCACCCCAGACAACCACTAGCCCTTAACAAAAATTTCCACCTGTGGGCATAAGGACAAGGGGGGAAAACTAGAAGATCTGGCACATAAATGAGAGGGGAACTTACTTAGTGATGCCTCATATTGCTCAATAGAAAGGCCCCTCCAAAACAGAGTTACCCCCCCTCCTCTCCTCCTCGGGGGGCACAAATCCTTGCCCTCTTTTTTTTGCTGTAACTTTTTGAAATTAACTTCCTCGCAAAGAGGGTGAAAGCGTTCAGGGTTTGAAAAGAAAAAAACGAGTTGGGTGGGGGGGAAGAAGAAAAACCCCAGACTACTGAGGGATTGTACGGGAGGACAAGAGCTAGACTGGATCTAGTCTAGATTGTGATCCGGCTCTTTTGCCCTCAGTACAATCGTCAGATAGTCTTTTTCGGTTCAAACAAATGAATGAACAAAGCAATATGGCCCAGGGTCGGAACGCTGGAAAACAAAAAGGCAAGAATAACTCAGGAAAAAAAAAAAAACAGGGCCCCCCTTCCCCCCCATTTATGGTGGGGTATCCCAAAAAGAAACAAAAAGAAGGGAATCAACCATCCCGATGTGTTAAACCCAAGCACAAGAGGAGGTTTTTGAGTCTGGTTTGACGTTCTCACCCCTAAAATCGTTTTTTTTTCTTTTACAGCCCTTTAAAAATTACACCTCTTTGCGGGAAGTTAAACCCCCAAAAAGTTACATGCAAATAAAGAGGCAAAAGGGTTTTTTTTGAAACACCGAGGAGCAAAGGGGAGGGTATCTCTGTTTTGGGGGACTTACTATTGAAAAAGGGAACCTCTCGCCCCCTTAAGGGACAGGGGAAACTTAAAAAAAAATCTCATACAAACCCCCTTCAAAGGGGTTCTCGTGTGAACTCGAGAAGCTTTTGGACAAAGCATGTAGTCAGGGGATTATCACCAAAAAAGTATATGAATATCTGTTAGTAAAATTTCCTAAGACACCCACTCTATACCTACTCCCGAAAATCCATAAGGACCCTATCAATCCGCCAGGACGTCCGATAGTATCGGGAATTGGCGGCCTATCCGACTCAGTATGCAAATTTCTGGATCACTATCTTAAACCATTGGTGGAATTACTGCCCTCCTATGTTCATGACACAACTGATGTCCTTAAGAGGATTGAGGGTATCACTGTGGACCAGGAGTACTGTTAGTTACGCAGACGTGGAATCGCTCTACACATCCATACGACATATTGATGGTCTCACGGCTGTGGAATTCTTTTTACACCTTAGTGGTTTGGATAGTGACTTGTGCCACCTTATCTTAGATCTTTTGAAATTTATCTGGACCCACAATTTTTTTGTGTTTAGAGATAGTTTCTATCTACAATGTCAGGGCACAGCAATGGGGGCAGCCTGCGCCCCTGCCTATGCCAACTTATTTCTCGGGTACTGGGAGCGAGGAATTTTTCATGATGACATCATTGTCGGAGTGGAACAAGTCCAATGTTAGCTGAGGTATATCGACGACGTGCTTTTTTTATGGCACTGATCGATTTCCCAGCTAACAGAATTTATGGACTCCCTTAACAACAATCCCTATAATATCAAACTGACATTTAAAGCGGATTTCAAAAAGGTTGAATTTTTGGATATCTTTATCGAGACCGAAACGGATAATGTGTTACAAACAGATATTTTTCGTAAACCTACTGCGGTTAACTCATTGTTACACGCATCCTCCTTCCACAACCCAGCCACAATTAAAGCCATTCCCATGGGGCAGTTTTTACGGGCGCGACGTATCTGCTCCATGGAATCTAAATTTGAGGCCCAGGCTAAAGATCTGCAGGAACGTTTCCATGAACGAGGGTATAGCAGAAGGAGTATGAAAAAAGCTTACTATAGAGCTAGGATGACTCCCAGGAATCAATTATTGCAACAGAAGCCTAAAACGGGCAACAATCAGGTACGCTTTATAACCACATACAATAAACAGTGGTCAAATTTGCGCGCTATTCTGGCAAAACACTGGAATGTACTCAAAACAGAACCTATCCTAGCTGGAGAAATCTCCGAGTATCCTATGATGACTGCAAGAAGGTCACCAAACCTTAGAGACTGTTTAGTCAAAAGTCATTATGTACTTAACAATCGGAATCCATTTAGTACTCGTGGACCTAAGTGTGGCTTTTTTCCGTGTGGTAATTGCGTAGCATGTAGCAACATGATGCGATCTGACGTTTTTAGAACCTCGGACGGATCACGCGAGTTTCGGATTCGCCATTATATCACATGCAGTACTAAGAATGTGATATATATGGCTCAATGTTCATGTCCAAAACTATACATTGGCATTACCACACGGGAATTAAAGGTTCGGATGGAAGAGCATGTCCGGGATATCAGATTAGCTAAAAATTGTGATGACACCTCCCAATTAAAAACTATCCCTAGACACTTTTTGAAGTTCCATGCATGTGATCCCAACATGTTAAAAATATGTGGGATAGATGTGATCCACTTGGGTATTAGGGGCGGCAATTATATGCAGGCCTTGGAACAAAAGGAGACTAAGTGGATCACTTTGTTGGACACCATGGCACCCATCGGACTCAACGAAAAATTAAATCTTTCCCCATTTTTGTAATATTTTTCATATTACTTGAATCATGTTTTTTGATGGTTCCCTTTATGTGTTGCTAATTATTCCTTCAATATACTTTGTTTCATCTTTCTAGTTTTTAATTATTTGTTTTTTTATATTTTCTTTTAACAGTATCTTTCGCATGAGTGATTTCACTACTGCATTGGAATCCTTTGAACTCGATTATTTATGAAATCCCTATCTGAGATATCTATGTTTATGAATACAAAAGACCAATGGACAATATGGAAGCTTAACAACAAATTATGTTATTGTTATATAGCAATGGAGTATGATCTTTTACATGTGTTATGTCATTGGCATTCTTCACAAAAACTATGTACCAATGTAAATCCGGCCCTTCCATTGGTGTTATACATCTGGTGTCCTAAGGTTACCTGTATTCAGATTGCCGGGCTGTGTTGATGGGCCGTACTAGGGGCCTTCTCCTCACCTCGGCACGCTTGGTATTCTAATTTATTTTATGTCTAGGGGCCGTGCGCATGCGCAGTGTGGGGGGCTCTAGCGTCCTCAGTACTTCGGCGTCCTAAACGCGGGGTGCGCATGTGCGGAAGCTGTCGCTTCCGCGCCTGCGTGTCTCTGCGGGACTGCCGGAAGTGGGGCAGTGACGCGGCCCCTCCGAACACGGCGCGTGCGCCGCAATCTCGCCCCAGCTGAAGATAGGAAGGGATTCCATATTAAAACCGCATCACATTACACTTGTTAGTACCCTTTGAGGAAGCAAGATTTGTGCGAAACGCGCGTCGGGGTCAAGAGTACTCCTGTTAACACCTTTGGTAAATTTTCTTGGACCGGATTAGGAGTATATGTATCTATAACATTTGCTATGCATCCCCGCTCTGGGCAATGGATACTACAGCAGATAGTTGCCAAGTGCTGTTTGAATTTAATCCCTATTACATTTGATGGCCTATTATTGGGTTTACTTAATGGTATTTCAGTGTGGGGATGCATATCTTCTGTCTGACACCACTGCTAATATCGATCACTCTTTTGGATCAGATATAGTGTCCTTGTTTGGAACTTCCATGTACCTTGTACTCGTGGGTATATATTTTTTGGTGATTCTCTTTGTTACACTCACTTTTCTGATTTTAATGTTTGTGATTTAACAAGTACTATATTTTACCTATACATCTCTTGAGTTGTCTGTGGATTGTATGTTTCTCCTATTATGTAAGGGCCAGCAAGAAGTGATATCTCACTACTTTTGTCGGCCACGCAGTACACGCCTCATTGAGTGCTATGATTCTACCGTAATTGTGGGCCGTACTTCAGGCGTATTGCAGTGCTGTACGGTATGCAATTACACCATTTTAACATAGTGTTAAGGTTTATTTTTGGGGGTTTCTTATTTTCTTGTACCTTTGTTACTGGTACATGTGGTACTGTACCGCAGTAAATGATGGATGTCTATTCACCAAGAAAAACAGACATCCTTCACCAAGAAAAGCAGGCACCCCCCAAAAGAATCACACTGACCAGACCCCCTTACCAACAAAACAGTTAGAGGGGTCAAGTGCCAATGGTGGTTGGGCTCTCACACACAGATCTTTGTCACTCCTGTCATAGGCATGTCACTGTCAGGCGTTTTGCCGTTCCACTGAGAGCCCGGAACTACCCAGCCCTTATTGTTGTGGGGTCTTTTGAGTGCGATTCTTTTGGGGGTGCCTGCTTATTTTTGGGGGTGTCTGCTTTCCTTGACGGAGGGTCTACTATATCTATCTGTCCTGCTGTATTCTATTTACTTTTTTAAATATATATCTGCCTGGACAACTTTATTTTTAATGGTCTGTAAATAAGGCTTATTTTTTGGAGTAGGGCTCATATTTTGAGCATACTCTGAAAATCCTGAAAAATCATACTACGGCTTATTTTCAGGGTAGGTCTTATTCTCAGACAAATAGGGTAGCACATATCAAAAAGGGTTGTCTAAGTGAGACAATGCATTTTCTCCCGTAAATTAAAGGTACGTCCAGACAATGAGTCCAGTCAGATTTTAGTTGGAATCTACTGTTGAAAACCACGTCAAACGAAATGTACCGTATATACTCGAGTATAAGCCTACCTGAATATAAGCCGAGGTACCTAATTTTGCCACAAAAAACTGGGAAAACTTATTGACTTGATTATAAGCCTAGGGTGGAAAATGCAGTGGCTACTGGTAAATTTCAAAAGTAAACATGGATACCAATAAAATTACATAGGACGGTATTGGCTAGTAAATGTCCCCCATAAGATGTATAGGCAGTTTAATGTCCCCCATAGGCAGGTATATGTCCCCTATAGGCAGATATAGGAAGGTATATGTCCCCTATAGGTAGGTATAGGCAGGTTTATGTCCCCCATAGGCAGGTCTAGATAGTTTAAAGTCTCCCATAGGCAGATATAGGCAGGTAAATGTCCCCCATAGGCAGATTTAGGCAGTTTAATGTCCCCATAGGCAGGTATAGGCAGGTATAGGTCCCCACAGGCAGGTATAAGCAGGCATAGACAGGCTTGAGAAAGGGGGCGTGTCCTCCCTCGAAACATTGCATGCAAGACTTACTTGTAATTGCAATCAGCTGCAACGATGCCGTGACGGCTTTGCCTCAGGAGACGCAGAATGAAGAGCTGTATGCTGCTATGGAGAAACTGAGTTGTTACCAGCTATAAACTGGGAGCAATCCATAAACGTTTTGGAAGCTATGCTGTTGGAGATACAGCTGCAGGAGTCTCCCGATGGCCTGTCGACACTGGTAACTCAATGACTGAGTATAAGAGTCCCAGGCTTATTTGGATGCTTTTAAAGAAAAATTGAGAATATATTGATGAAACGTTCATATTTTGTATAATAAAGAGTCTTGAGAAATAAGAAGACTTGAAATTATATACGGTATATCTAATTATATTGTATGAAGTACTTTGCAGGTGGGGTCTGCGAATGCCGTGAATACCCGGGATTAATAGTGCTATTACATATAGCAGCTCCCAGAGGAGTCGCATACAGCTGAAGAGATCCCCGCCGGTGTCCAAGCCATGGCAGTGGCCGAACGCATACGGGTAGCTGGAGAGTCAGCTTTATGCGCTCCCAGAGGAAGTACATACAGTGAAAAGTATCCACGTAGGCGCCGGGGCCATGGCAGCGCCGGACGTTGATGGTGACTTGAGTATAAGCTGAGGAGGGCTTTTTCAGCACATTTTTTTAAATGTGGCTTGTACTTAAAGGGGTTTTCTCACTACAAAGAATAGCTTTAAAAATGTAGGGAACACTAAATAAAGATGTTTTCCAAATACATTGCTTTGTTCATCTTTTTTTGTTAAGGAGCTACAAATGATTTTATCACCTTCTGAGGGCTTTCTAGTTTACCAAGTGAACGACCTGTGTACTCCTTCTCCCCTGCTGTTTGTTCTATCTGATAGCAGGGAGTGACATCATCACACAGGTCAAGGCCAGCAGTGTGAAAGCTTATAATAATAATAAAAATAATAATCTTTATTTATGTAGCGCCAACATATTCCGCAGCACTTTACAATGTAGTTTGTGTGTTATCTGATCTTTCAGAGGAAAGACTAATTACTCTACTGTTTACATTAGCTCAGAAGCTTCCCCAGATCTCAGAGAAGATAATTTATTTAATCTAGATTAATAAACATAATAAACAGAGAAGTTTGAATACACGGAGCTCATATGCTAATGACAGACAGCTTAATCAGGAAGTGACAGAGCAAAGCAGCATTATTTCATTCATGCATCCTTTGAAACTTTGAGATGAGACAACCCCTTTTAGTATATATGGTATTTCATGTGGATTTAGGACATTTTTTTTTACCCGGCAGATTTATAGCCAGGAAACGAGTTCCATTTATCTCTATGGGGTTATGGATGCGGATCTGCATCCAAAATAACATAGAAATGTTTTTTGTCGCGTATTACATGACTTTTTTAGCCATCCCCACTGACCTCAATAGTATATTTTTCATGCGCAATACGACTGAATAATGAAGATGTTCTAAGTTTATTTACATTTAAAAACTGACCAAAAAAAACACACCTTGTGTGAACTATAACGTGTATTTTCTATTGAGGTCAATAGGGATGATTTATTTTCGCTTTTAGACGAGTATTTCAAATTGGAATCTGCGTGCATTCTGACTTGAAATATTGTGTGGATAGTCTTATCATTTATATGTTTGTATTTGTACACTGTATTTTTTTTACAACAAAAATTATCTACAATGCATTGCAAGCAACAAACGTGCAATATCTTGAAAAGTAAGTGAGGATGCAGTGAGTTTACACATTTATGGGAATTGAAAATATAATTTACTATAATAAAAGCAACATAATCACAAGTTAAGTGAACTTTACATAGAATTTTTGCCCCACCTGGTGAGGTAGAGTTAAAGTTAGTGACAGACTCTGTTTCCAGCGCTGTGTCTCTTATTCTGTAAATTGCACTGTATTTTTTGTATTAATGCTCAAATCACTGAGTTTTTCAGCCAGAGGTATACGGAAGAGTCCTTCTACGAGTCAGTTTTTTTCACATACCCGGCCAACGGTAGCTTTAGCCCCGCACCTCAACTTCAATAAACCAATAACTTTGAACAGGTAGAATACAATGTGATATAACTGTCAGTGGCGGAGCTAGCTTTGGGGTGTGGATGCTAACACCTGCTCATGATAGATTTGAGGGGTAAATGCTCTAACTGCTGCATTTAAGAAAGGCACAGTGCTGGAAACAGCAGGTCTGACACTAGCTTGTGCTGCCCTCAGCAAGGGGGGCATAACCTATGTGACAGGTTCCCTTTAAGTAAGTCTTGACAGGAAAATTTAAGGTGCTTACAGTTATAATCATAACTATAGATCTAGTCTTTCATGGAATGTTTGATTTAATTGCACCTGATATATAGAAAAAAATCAATGCTGGTGAGGGAATCGGTGAAAGGAGAGAAGACCTTTCGTACTGTCCTCCATTTATTTTGCACTATACCTGTATGCATACTTGTTAGCTTTTATTCTCCCTCTCCTTTATTCAATAAAAAGACAATTAAAAAATTAAATGTTGATTATCAACATTTCGGAAAATGCTGAGTGAAGATGCCTCCTGTGCATGTTATGAGAAATGCTGTGTGTGACTATTAGAAAAAAATATGACACAAAAATGCCAATATATCTGTCTCTCTTTTTCTTTTACTTATAGTCCAGACCATACATTCCTATGATAAAGAATGATACACATACACTGCAAGAATGATACATTTATAATTCCTGAACAAAAGAAATGTTTTATTGGTCATTATCGAGTTTAGTTTATCTCACCTGATATTTTCCTAATTGAGTAACACTGTCATGTCTTGATTGTGTTAGCTGCTCATAGCCATTTAAAATATGGAAATCTTAAAGTGTATAAGTGTCAATAATAAGTGTATAAGTGTCAATAAATAGGACAAATGTAGTCCAATGTATGCTATGACTGTGTGATAAATTTCTAGGCACTTACCCACAGGTGCCTAGTGGCAAATACAGGCATTGAAATATTTATACAAGAGAAATGTGCAGAAACACATAGTGCCTCATTAAAAAAAGGAAATGTTAGAATGGCTGTCCACGTTGTATTGCTTATCTGAATAATAGGAAATTATACAATTTCCTAATATATATACAGTCAAATCACATTATTATGATCACCAGCTAATATCCTGGATACCCGTTGAGTGCAGCTCTGACAGCAGCTAGACGGGCTGGGAATTACTCAAAAGGACCTGGTAGGTTGTCACAGGTATCTTGAGCCATGCTGACTGGAGTTCATCAAAAGCTGATGGTGAGTCAATGGCAGACGACCCAAAGAGTGAAGACAACCATCCAAGTAGTCCCACAAGTGCTCATTTGTGTTCAAGTCTGGGGAGTAAAGAGGCGAACCTAGAACATAGAAGTCTTGGTCTTCCAGCTATTGTCAGACATTTCTAGCCATATGACTTGTTGTATTGTCTTGCTGGAAGACCCCATCCACCCCAGGGAATACAATCAGCCTGTATTGGTGTACGTGATCTGCAAAGATGGATTCATACCATACTCAGTTGAGAGTGCCTTCCACATGGATAAGTGTGCCCAGAAAATGCCATACAAACATTCCCTAGAATGCAGGCATCACTAGCTTGTGTTCTTCCAGCAAGCAATGGTTGTAGGATGTTTGTTCTCTAATGTTTCTTGCCTAACATGCAAATGTCAATATATTAAAGAAGTAGAAAAATGACTTATCAGTGAAGGCAAACCATTTGCCAGTAAGGTCCATTGCTATTAAAATGTAAGCCTTTTATTGTGATGCAGTGGTGCAATGATCATCCATTTGCTTTAGAGCCCCATACACAGTACTGAACAGCACTGAACTGTTGCTACATTTGGTAGCCTCAGGGGCAGAACAAGTGAAGGAGACACCGTAGCATTAGGACTACCTGGTTTTAGCAGAGCAGAACGTCACCGGGTTTTGGAGCTGGCCTGCCGTCCTCATATCAGGGGATCGTTGAGGCAGGTGAGTTAGTTATTTCTTTCTTTCTTTTTTAACAATCATGGATCCTACCTAAAGCCTGTCTACCTATATGGTGCCCCCTATAACCTCCCTAAAGCCTTCCAACCTATATGGGCCTCCTTATAGTCTACCTAAAGCCTGCATACAAATGTAGGGGCTCCCTATAGTGTAACCAAAGTGTGCCTACCTATATGGGGCCCTCATTAGCCTTCCTAATGCCTGCCTGCCTACCTATGTAGGGGCTCCCTATAGCCTACCTAAATCTTTCCTGCCTATGTGGTGCCCCTTATAGACTACCTAAAACCTTCCTACCTATGTGGGACACCCTATAGACTACCTAAACCCGCCTGCCTGTCTACCTATGTGGGGCCCCCTATAACCTGCCTAAAGCCTTCCAACCTATATGGGCCTCCCTATAGTCTACCTAAAGCCTGCATACAAATGTAGGGGGCTCCCTATAGAGTAATTAAAGTCTGTCTACCTATATGGGGCCCACATTAGCCTTCCTAATGCCTGCCTACCTATGTAGGGGCTCCCTATAGCCTACCTAAATCTTGCCTGCCTATGTGGTGCCCCCTACAGACTACCTAAAACTTTCCTACCTATGTGGGACACCCTATAAACTACCTAAAGCCTGCCTGTCTACCTATGTGGGGCTCCCTATAGCCTATCTAAAGCCTGCCTATGTGGGCCCTTCTATAGCCTATATCCCTCCTTACCTCTGTGGCCCCCCCCTATAACCTATATACCTACCTACCTATGTGGCCACACCTATAGCCTACCTACAGCTTGCCTATCTACATGAGGGCTGCCAAGAGCCTTCCCATTTACCTGGGGGTTACCTACAGCCTACCTACCTAGGTTCTGCCTACTGCCTACCTATTTAGGGCCTACCTATAGCCTACCTAACTGGGGCCTATCAACTGTCTACCTATCTAGGGCCGAACTACTGCCGACCTAAGGCTAATCTACCTACCTACCTGTAGCCTACCTACCTAACTGGGACCTATCTATCTATCTACCTGTGACCTAACTACTGTCTACCTACCCAACTAGAGCCTACCAACCTATTGGGGGTCTATCTACCTGGTAATATGATGAGGGGTACAGGCCACAGCTGTAGCACAGGGAGTGAATCTTCTGTTCCTCCCCTCCCCTCTAGGAGACTGTGTCGCTATGGCCTGTACCTGCTATCCCATCCCTGGGATGTTTGAGGTGAAGGACAGTGAGGGAGGTGCTGGAAAAGTGAGGATTCTAAGATGTTTGTGTCCAAATCTGCAGGGACGAGTGGTGACTGGGAGAAGCATCATGGCGATCTAGAACGGATGCATAACAGAAGTAAAAGTCAACGACTCATCAGAGAAACGTCACCTGTGAGTCACAAGATGTAACTGTACTGTAATCACTTATAGGTCTGCAGAGTCTGTGTACACTGGTATCTATAACTATATGGTTCCTGTATGGTAGTAATGTACAGTCTGCAGAGCCTGTGTACACTGGTATCTACCACTATATGGTCACTGTATGGAGGTAATATTGGTCTTTGTAAACTGATCTTTATTCAGTAATAGTATAGGGGTATTATTCTTTCACTATGTCGTGGTATTTGTGGTCGTGTTCTGACAGTATAATCAGATCATTATGTAGTAGTTGTTATTGGTAATGTTGGTTTTGGTATAATGGATTTGTTTGGTAGCAGTATGATAGTGATATGTATGGTGAGGTATTTGCTCCTTGTATTATATCATAACTGCATGACTTATTAAGAGGTCCTGGTAAATGTTCATGGTCGGGGAGGGGGGTAAATTGACATGAAGCTTCATGTTAAACATTTTTTGTTCACAATGGTGCCATTTGTCCACTCACAATACACTTTTACCACAGCAGTACACACACACAGTTCACAAACTGTGCAGTTTCAGAAGGATTACCACTCTTGAAAGTATGTGGATATGTGTGGATATAGGGATATGTGTGCACACAGCTTATCATGCACCTTATATACCCACCAATGCACCTCATGACTTCCTTCATGATCTATGCAGTGCTGATGTGGCTTGACTATGTTTAGGTATGGAAAATTCTGCTCAGATACCTTTTTTTATTCCAATGCAGTTAGTCCTTGTTTAGGAAAAATGGAGCAACTTTAATGACTAAACACTTATGTGACCACCACTTATGTCATGTGGTTTCCTGGTAACAGTAGTTTATTAAGAAGCAAAATTTCTATTTATTCCAGCAGCATCCTATTATGTGAACACTTCACTGGTCATGTGAACCCTGGTATCCAGGTAATAGTACATTATAGAGAAGCAGATATTTTCCCGTATTACTATGTCCAGCAGCGTCTTATCATGTTTTTTACAGGTCAGGGAAAATGAATGAGAGTGGGAGCTCCTCTATAGTGCTGTTGAAAGTATACGCTGACCAAAATCTGTGAGACACCTGTGGAGTCAATATACTCACTACACCTCTGGTTATATTCCTAAAGGGGTGTCGTTTCTAAAATGACCACAAAATCCAGTAGGTGCTCCTCCTATTTTGAGGGTTGTGGTTGAGTCAAAAAGCGCATTAGGGCGACATATGAGATATGGGCAGAATAAGAGGAATAAATATTGAGTTGTGTTCCCTGGTAACGTCTACTGTGTTCCAGTGAATAATGAATAATAATTGAAAATCTGCAAAACAAAGTGAAATTTTTAAATTTCCCCGCCACATTGTTTTAATTCCTATGAAACACCTAGAGGGTTGACAAACTTCCTAAATGGTGTTTTAAATACTTTATGGGGTGTAGTTTCTTAGATGCAGTAATTTATGGGGGTATCTAACATACAGGCTCCTCAAGGCCACATTAGTACTGGACTGCTGCCGAAAAAAAATCTATGTTGCAAATTTTCTTGAAAATATAAAAAATGTTTACTAAATCTCCAAGTCCCCTAATGTGGTAAAAAATAAAAAGACATTTAAAAAAATGTCAATGTGCAGTAGACATATGGCAGATATTAGTTATAAACTCTTTTGTCTGGTATAGCTATCTTTCTTACACACAGAAATCTTTAAACTTTGAAAATGCCAATATTTTTCATATTTTCACAACATTTTTATATTTTCACAAATAAACAAGGAATGTGTGGACCAAATTTATTACTAACTTAAAGCTCAATGTGTCACAAAAAACGTTTTCTGAATCACATTGAGAAGTAAAAGCATTAAAAAGTTATTCCCATGTACAGTAACACATTTGAAAAATGGGACTCCGTCATAGAGGTGAAAACTGGCTGTGTCCTGAAGGGATTAAAGAAGAAGTACACAGCTCTTTCACCACCAAAACCAAACAACATATTTTAAAGTCATCAAGACCTCATGGTAAAATATAGGATAAATTATACAAGAAGTGAAACGCGGAGGGTTCAGTATTGTATAACTATATTTTGTCTGGGCCTTCCTGGACACCTGTCTGCTTTACCCCTTTCTGGTTGTAGCTAGAGAAGAAAAATGGTTCACGTTATGCAGAGTTCCAGTTGTTTAGGACAACAGATGAGAAAACATTACATAGATACATTTACATGTTGCAGTCATATTGCGTGTTTTTTTTTCTCCGTGTATCATGTGTCTGTACATACTGGACAACTAATATAAAACAATGTATATTATCATATTATTATCCAGGTCTACCAGTATGACACTAATCAACTGTGATTTTTTTTTTTTAGAAAATGTGCTATCGATGTAAAGTCCATTTATGACATGATCAGAACTTTTTTAACATTAAGATAATATAATTGTTATTTTTATATATATTTTTTCTAATGTATTTGCAAACCAAAACAAGAGTAAGGCTTAGTTATGGTTCATTGAACCAAAATAAATACATTGATTTACTGAATACACAAGTTATCTCCTTTGCTGTTCAGTGTGCTGGTTGAAAAAAGAACATTAAAGCATATGCTTTATTTTTATCAAAACCGACAGCGCAGAAAGCCTTCCTCTCAAAGAATAAGAAGATATAAAATGACTAAGTTTACAAAAAAAATTGACAGTTGAGTTCAGGAAGTTATATTTAGCTACAAAAAGTTGATGTTCTGATTTGTAAGCTGTGACAATGATGAATGTCTTGCTTTGTATTTGTTGTACAATTCACCCACTATGTCTAGTTTATGACTTTTTTTGCTTATGTGAAGTGTGAAAAAGACGCTTTATAAAAATGAATAAATGAGAATTATCTACTGTGCATCAAGCTGAGCAGAGTAAAAATATTCTCTGATTTCACAATATTCCTGTTGGATATCACTCCTATGAATTTAAATATTACATTTCATATGCTACATAGGCCAAACTATCCAGATAAGTCAATACCTAAAACAGTATATTGTCCATGTTACTGTATATGTTGTTTGTGTTTTATCACTTTATTGGAATATTCTCCTAACTCTTTGGCTTAATTGGCAGGACTGATTTTTCACTGCTGAAACAATTATAATTGAATCATTCTATATCAACTTTAAAGCTGCTGTAAGCTTGTATTTTACAAAACAGTTTGTCTAAGGCTTGAATTCGTCGTATAAAATATATTCTAAAAACGACAGTCAAGATTATAATAATTATTTTAAGATTACATAAAGCTAGATTGCTAAATACTAAATCTAATTATAAAACAATAAAGTTGTAATTCTTGTTTTTGTTTTCTACTTATTTTTAATCTGATTAATTTGAATGAATGAAAAAAAAAATATTTTTTTATCATTGAATTCATTGAAACAATATGCCTTTTCTATGAATTCCCTAAGTCCTTAACCCACCAGTCAAAATAATGTCTTTTTGTTTTTTTCCTCCCCGCCTTCCAAGAGCCATAACTTTTTATATTTTTCCATCTACATAGACCTATGAGGGTTTTTATTCTGTGGGACAAGATGTAATTTCTAATGGTGTCATTGACCATGAACATACAAAATACCTGGAACCCAAAAAAATTCTAAGTGGGGAAAAATGTTAAAAAAGAGTGTTTTTTAATGGCATTCCCTCTTCGGTATTAATGATGTGTTATCTGTATTTTACAGGTTGATATGAATTCTGCAGTACCAAATATGTAGGGTTTTTTCCTTATGTTATAGTACTGTAAAAAGAATCTAAACATCTATTCTTTAAATTTGTGTGTTTTTTCTGTGCTTCCACTTATGGACCAGAGTGAGAGTGCATTTTTTGCGGGCTGAAGCATACTTTCTACTGGTACCATTTCGGGATAGATGCGACTTCTTGATCACTTTTATTTCAATTTTTAGGGGACATGAAGTGACCAAAAAAAACCCACAATTATGCCGTATATATTTTATATTTTTATATTTTATATTTTTTATATTTTAATAGATCAGATTTTTACAGATACCAATTATGTGTAACTTTTTATTATTTTATTGTCAAGTCAAGGGAGCTACAGTGAGCCCTGACTGGAACCCAGCCCACTGTCCCTGCCTGCATGATGTGCTTGCCTCTAGGCAACCGGACGGCAACTGGTCCGACCTTCCTGCGCTCTAGGTGCTGGTGCCGTCAGTATGTAGAAAAGTTCCCAGACAGTCCAGGTCAAAACCAAATCAGAACGCACAAGCCCACATCATAACCAGAGGATAAACGTAAACAGCCGAGGTTATTCAAAACACGAACGGTGCGAGGTACAAAAATGGGATAGCAGACACAAGTCAGGAAACAAGCCCGATGTCAGTTACACGGATGAGCAAACAATAAGCAATAGCACAATATGAACAAAAGGAGCAGGAAAATCGCATGGCAGCACTCAGCTTACAGGGAGTTTAAATGTGTTCCCGGAATACCGTTGCCCCTGTAGCTAGATTGTAGCGGGAATCCGTCCTGCCCATTGGCTGTGTGACCACCCCCCTTTGCGGATTGGCTGACCTCTGTCACTCACAGAGCTTGCCCCGCAGAATGTGTAATTCAGGGGTGGGGTCCGCTGATCAGCTGTCAGCCAGAACATTGCTCCCTGTCAAGCCGAGCCGCCAGCCCAGCCCTGACAGTACCCCCTCATTTATGTAGGGGCTACCAGACCCTTCCCTGGTCTGGTTTTATCTGGGTGAGAATCATGGAATTACCTCACC
The DNA here is from genome assembly GCA_025379985.1 of Phyllomedusa bahiana. Taxonomy (NCBI): domain Eukaryota; kingdom Metazoa; phylum Chordata; class Amphibia; order Anura; family Hylidae; genus Phyllomedusa; species Phyllomedusa bahiana. The sequence continues at coordinate 48,604 of JAODAL010014001.1, forward strand.
AGTGTGAACAGCATGGATGGGAATTAAGCCGGAATCCAAGACTCTCCTCAGGACATAACCCCTTCCAATGACTAGGTACTGCATTGACCTTAGGAACCTTACGAGAATCCAAAATACATGCGATTTCATAATCTAACTCCCCATCTATTGCAAACAGGAGGAGGAGTTCCTAGAGGGCGAGACCACAAGGCTGAATATACCTCTTAAGAATTTGCACGATTGGAACACGTTATAAGTATACGGAGAGACGAGGGTAATTTCAGCTGAGATATCCGTTCACCCGGTTAACCCACCCTTCCGGAACCACATATGGACCTACAATCGCAGTGCGAGTTTACCAGAAGGGAACTTTTTTTTTTCAAAACGCAAATTACGGGTGGATAACCATACTTTACCCCCCCAACGCGCAAACCCTCTAGAACAAAGACTGCCGTCCTATCAGATTTTTTCCTTCTGGATTTTCTGGGAATGAACCAGATCTTCAAACTTGACCCAGACTGTGCACAGAACGTTTAAATGTGATAACTCCACCCCGCTGTGATCAACGTACACTGGAAAATGACCGCCTCGCCTTGTTGAAAACCAAAATATACAGTAAAATGGTGAGGATCGTCCCAGATGAGCTACAATCCAGATTGTAATATTGGCAAATTCAACCACGATCAAGTATTTTACCCAGTACTAACCTGCATATCATATACATAACAACAGAGATTTTTTGTGTTACCATTTGATTTTACCCACTCATTCTGCCCATTAGTCTCTGGTGAGAAGGCAGAGGAGAAGACAAGTGTGATTACCCAGAGACGAGCAAAGGGCTCTCCAAAAACGAGAAACGAAACTGAGCCCCTCTGCCGAAACGATATTCTCTGGTAAATCATTGAAGCTTGACAATGTTTTTGTACAAAGACTTTCAGCAAGTTTTTTTGGATGACACGTGTAACCCCCATAAAGGAACAAGATTGCACACTTTGCAGAAACGGAATCCACTACCACCAAAATAACTGTTTTTTTTCCCTCCGAAGGGGGAAAGGTCCATAATAAAATACCCATGTAGATATGAGGTCCTTGGATGTTCAGGTTATAGGTATAGGGCATAGTTCACCAGTAGACGATTTCTGGAACCCTTGCCCTAGCGCAGACTTCACACAGAAGCCACAAAGGCCTCAACATCACGAGGCAATGACGTCCCACCAGTAATTACGAGAAATAAAGCTTTTATTGTGCCAGACACGACCAGGGATCCCAGATAACACGGAATCATGAAATTCTTTTAAAACATGTATGCCGGAACTGAGTGGGGACAAAGAAACTTATCGAAAAAGGACAGATACAGGTCACATATCCTGGTGGACTTAATCTCAGATGTCTAAATCAGGGGAAATAGCTGAGTACAACAGTCTCCTTGGGCAATATAGGTGCCGGTTCCTCCTGGTATACGTTGCTGGCACAGAAGCTTCCAGATAGACTCACCTTCACATTTTTTCGAAACTCAGGTACTGAAAGGAACAACAAAGTTAAAGCGCGTGTAAAAAATAATGCCCAACGCGCCTGACGTGGAATTTAAACCTTTTAGCACTCTCTTAAAAGGTTAGGTTCTAATGATCAGTAAGAACCATGACTTGATGCTGGGCAAAAAAAACACATGGAAATGCTGGGCACCCTCGAGGAAGTGGCGCCATTCCACTAAGAGCCCACATAATAGCCAACAACACCTGGTTTTCCCAACGTCATAGTCCTTTCCGCTGATGAAAATTTACCGCGAAAAAGAAGGCACAATGGTGAAGGTTTAGTCATAGCATAACGGATCCCTGAGAACAGGCTAATGCTCCTGCAAGCCATAACTCAGAAGCATCAACTTCGACGACAAAGGTATTTTGCTATGAACTGCATGAATCAACACAGGAGCTCATACGGAGCTGATACAAACAACTGACTGCTTAAGTTTCTCAAATGCATCTATGTCCTCAGGTTGCCAATTGCTGAACTTCACCCACCTCTGATTCCATGTCAGTTACGGCCGAACTAAGACAGAGAAAATAACGATGTAAATTTACGATAATAATTAGCAAACGCCTAAGAATTCGGTTTGTAGGGCCTTCAGGAAGAATGCGGACCATTCGATAATATGTCCAGGAATTATTAACAGGGATCCATACAAATAAGGTAGGAGTCCAGGATATTACCCAAGCAATGAACCCTCCTGTTACCCCCAAAAACACATTTCTCAAGACTAGACAAATAATCTATTTTCCCTTCAAGATTTGCATACCTGTCATCGTGTTTAACGTGAGATTAGCCAATCTTCTGAGTAGTATTAGAATGTCATCCAGATAAACAACCAATACCACAACCCATAAGCTTTCCAGAAAACATCATTAACCAGGTTCTTGGAACACTGCGGGTGCAATACACAACCCGAACGCAACACCCAAACACTCAAAACGACCATCAGGATTGTTAAACGTCGGTTTTTCCACTCATCCCACTATCCCGGATACGGGATTGAGTTAAAGTCACCATCTCAGGTCCAGTTTGGAAAACCACTTCGCCCCCCGTGGAGTCTGATTGAACAGATCATGAATCAAGGGTAAGGGTATTGTTTTTTAACCGTTATCCTTTATTTAATACAACAAGTTAATGCATGGATGAGGCCTCCAACCTTTTTTCCTACCAAGAAAAACTCTGCGCCCTATGAGTAACACAGAAAGTCGGATATACCCTTTCTGAAGCTTTCTGCCATAATACTGCTTCAGGTCTTTGTCTCACAGGATCTGAAGGTTATATATCCCTCCTTATGGAAATTTTCACCTGGCAATAGGTCAATGGCACAGTTGTAGGTCTAGAGGTGTAAAGTAATCTCCGACTGTTTTCTGAGTAAAATACCTCACTCAAAGTCACAATAAATACAAGAATTTGTCTCCACCTCGAGTATTGCCCAGTATGGTAGGAAGAACATCGTCACACACTGAATGCTCCGCAATCTGATTAATTCCCCTGAATTCCAGTCAAACACTGGTGTATGACTCTGGCAAGCCAGGGCAGCCCAACACCACATCAGCGGTGCACCCCTCCAAGATATAGTACACTTTTCAAGTAATGTATAGATCCCACCAACATCTTGAGCTCAGTATACACATGTTTGGATTGTGCCCCTAGCCAGTGGAGTATCAAGTCAATGGCCACATTCCACGCAGGGTAAACATAAGAAGTTCTCCAAGTTAGGTCCCAGACGTGGTATTGGCAAAGGACGCGTCCTATAAAATTTGACGCTGACCCAGAAATCCACAAAAGCGTTCCCAGAAGCGGACAAAGAGAAGTATGAGACCATAACCAGGAGCAAGACAATTTTATTTGGATATAACGGTAATTTCACCAGTTCACACAAGGTGATCCTCCAGCAAATCACCTAGGACGCAGAGTCTTTTCGGCTGGTCTTCCAATTGAGCACTCGCCTGATGCCATGTACATCCTCGCCACAGTAGAAGCATAGTCCCTGGATAAGCCAAGACTTCCTAAGGTCGCTGGAATGCATTTGACGAAGAAGCCCCCACTTGCATGGGCTCCTTCAGGATATTATATCGGAAACAAGCGGGGTAGAGGGGTGACCATCCCGGAACGAGAGCCTTTTCCCCACATCTCACCCTAAAACGTCTGTCCAGAAGGACGGCTAGAGCCATAGCCTCATCAAAACTACATGGGAAGGGTAACCACCAACATATCCTTCACATGGTCGTCTAACCTAAATCTAAAAAACCCGGCATCTAGATCTGGGTCGATCCACCCAGACGGAACACATCAAGCGGCGAATTCAGAGCATTTCTCCTCCACAGTCATTTACCCTGTCTCAAGGTGGTCAGCTTAGCGCATGCCACCAGCTTAACCAATCAGGGTCATCAAAAAGTATCCCAAGGGAGACCAAGTAACCTGTCCACAGAAGACATTCTGGCGGAATCAGGTGGTAATCGAAAATGTGCCCGACGTCTGGGGGTAATGATGACATAATAAATCCCACTCTCTATTCTCCTCATTGCCTGAGTACGAGGGCAGAGCCTAAAAACAGGCGACATGCGTCCGTTCCCTAAAAGTCACAAAAGACTTCTATTGCCAGAAAACCTGTCCCAGGCAACGAATGAAGGGGGTTCCACAGGTGGAAAGGTAGTACAGGGACACTAGGACTTGAGGGAACTCTCCTTGCAGTGTAGTACCCGCAACGCCAGAATCCTGTGACTAGCTGGGTACGGCCCCTTCATCTGCTCTACCAGAGCTGTCATGGGGTTCATTAGAGGGGTATAGCATAACGGTTTCTGCCTGCGATAGATGTCCGTCAAGGGAAGGTACATGTGAGCCCTGACTGGAACCCAGCCCACTGTCCCTGGCCTGCTAGATGTGCTGCCCTATCGGCAGAACGGCAAATGGGCAACAGTCCCCAGTCCTACAAAAAGTGCAGGTGGCCGTCAGAAGGAAAGAATAGTCAGACTGTCCATCAATAACAAATTGGAATTGCCCAGCCACAAACAGAACCAGAGTGTGAATAAACGTAAACATAGCCGAGGTAAAACACGAAAGGGAGCGAGTTGACAAAATCAGAAGACAAGCCGGGGTCAGGAAAAAAGCCGACGGTCAGGTACACAGGTAATGCAGACAAAAAACAAAAGACAACAGGTATAGCAAGGCCAGCCATGAGAATATCGCAGGCGCAGCACGTCAGCTTCAGGAGTTTTTAAATGTGATCTCACGGATACCGCCCCGTAGCAGATTGGAGCAGCCTCCGGGACCTCCCCACTGCTGGTGCAACACGCGCCCTGACCTGTAGTACCTGACCTCTGTCACTCACAGAGCTGCCAGCAGAATGTGTATAAGGTTTGGGTTTCGCTGGATCAGACCTGCAACAGAACAATGCTCCCTTCAAGCCGAGCTCCGCCCAGGACCCCGGACATTTATTTTTTATTTTTAAAATGGTGCAAAAGGGTTGTGATTGGAAATTTTTTAATATATCTTTTTTCTCACATGGTTACCTCTAGGGTAACCGGGGCCCTCAAACTCCAGTCCTCAAGGCCCACCAACAGGTCATGATTTTCAGTCTTTTTCCTTAGCATTGCACAGGTGATAAATATTTATTTAATTACTGTCCGTGCATTCTGTGGGATTGCCTGAAAACATGGCCTGTTGATGGGCCTTGAGGACTGGAGTTGGGGAACACAGCTCTAGAGTACTTGACCATTAGGGAGCTCAATTGTTAGTACACTCTATTGCATTGCATAAAAAATGCAGTAGGGTGAGCAAAGATGGTGGTTCTGGGGCAGGAAGTGTTAGAATCGCCAATATGGCAGGGATGGAAGCCTTCACCATGCTTCCCGCCGCTATGTTAAATGAACAGCACCTCGCGATCTCGCCACAGTGGTGCCGATCAGAGTCAGAAATGGTGTGCAGCACCATTTCTCATTCACTTAAGATGCCGCAGTCGCAATCGCCGCAACGTCACAGAAGGGTAAAACATCAAATGCCCGCCACTGGACTTTGTGCCAGGGCTCATTTTTGCACAGTGAAGTTAATTCTAATTGGTACACGGGGAATATTTTACTTTTTAACAACTTTGTATTCAATTTTTATGGAATTAGCTCTGTTGATCGCAGCATCTACGTGGTTAAAGATGGGTTTTTAGAATTACTCCTTTTTCTAGGGGGTAGGGAAAAGTGCCAGTTAAATAAGGGCCTGCTTTGTCCCCCTTTAGCCCCATAGGGAAAATACCAGGGGGTTTTAAAAAAATGAAAATTGATTGATTTTATTCATCACATTTTGTTTATTCATCACATTTATTGTCCCATTAACTTTTTTGAATACTAAATAACCCCTTTAGAAGTTGTAGTGGATTAGACAATTGATATTGTTTATGCGGAACACGGGCTACAGTGGATATATATGAAAAGACTTTATACAAATTGAAACATTAGGGGCCACAAAAAATCAAATGTCTAGGCTAAAACTCGCTTTTGCCCATAGCAACCAATCAGAGGCCCTCTAATTTTTCCAACCACTATATGAAATGAAAGGGGCTCTGATTGGTTGCTAGGGCAACAAAGTGATTTTAGACCTAACATTTCATACTTTTGGGCCCCTTTTAAAAAGCAATCAGCTTGCCAATGTAATTTTAACCTATCCCTAATTTTAAAATTCAAATTAACTTTATGTTTATTTATCTAAATTTCCTACAACACATATATATATACTGGGAATTATATGGAAGCTTAGAAAAGGTACAGAATGTAGTATACAAGTCTTGGGTAATTATAAACTGTGACAGAAGAGATTTTAGGGATTATTCTATAATAAGGACCCTGCTGGATTAAGGTCGACAGCCCCAATTAAAAAAATCCTTTTTAACATAGGGTTTCAAACAAACTCGGGGGTTACAGCTTTTCTTTCACTGCTGGCAACGTGGTATTTATGTTGCATTAATGTACACAGGAATTAAAATAAATATATATATAATATTTTAAATAATATATTTTGTTTTTTTTTCAACCCGGGGGTCTTTATCAAAAAACTTTTTGCTCACATAAGATCAATGTCATCAATTTCAACCATCAAATTGCATGGGAACCTCGCACATGGGAAGGGAAGGACAGCTCTGTTGGATGCACTATTCCAGTTCTATTTTGCATAATTCTCTCTCTGGTAAAAAAAAAAAAAATCACACTCGGTTCACCAGCTTGCATGTTTATGAGGAAAGGTAACCTTGAAAACCGATCCAGGCCGAAAAAGTCATTGTGCATATTCAGGAAACTCCTATCCCGTAAATGCTAAGTGTCAGTAAGGATGATGGGGGAATCATCCTGGTATCATTGGAACAGAGTTTTTTACAAGGTGGGTTTTTTTTATTTTCTTTTTTTACCATCCCCAAATGAACAACAACTTTTTTTTTAGTATCTAAACACCCCTTTAATTGGAAAAGGCAGACACTAAGGACCTAATGTATGAAATCTGCCCTGGGACTTTCTTTTTTTGCCCAAGAAACCAATCAAGCCACCTTTTCTTTTCTTAAATAAAAAAAAATGAAAGGGAAGCTCTGATTGGTTGCTATGGGCAACAAGTCTTACACCTATACAGTCTTCATACTAGAAATACCTTTCCAGTAAAGTTTTTGGTCACATCACTTTAGCACGATTTAGGATACTAAGTCTTAAAAAAAGCGATATTTTATCACATGCTTTTTACAGTATAATTGCTGCTGCTAAGTATATTTAAGTGCTACAAAATGGTGTTATTATTCACACTATGCTATTTTAGCAATATTTCTATCATTTTTATCTATCAACACTTCCCAAAACTGATTTCCCTTTCTACCTTAGCTGAACTCTCTGAAGCTGCAGCTCAGGGAAGTTTGTGGTTGTCAGGGAAACAAGGTTCCCGTAGTAAATGATGCTAAAAAAAGAAACTGGGAGCAGTTCAACACTTACTATAGATCAGACATGAAGGATAAAAAGAGAAAAAAATGATTTCACATTCCCAGTGCTAGCACTCATTAAAGTCACTTCTTTGAACATTGCTGTCAAAGAGTTAATGAACTCTGTAATTCTATTTATCTGTAGTTACAATTTATTTATTATTCATAAGAGAGCAAGTTATTTCAAGAAAGTGAAGAAATTGGCTGATCAATGATCTTGTCCTGTGCCTTCACTTACACTTTACTCATCACATATTTGTAATAACATTGTACATACTGTATATACCGTTGAAACCAGAAGTTTACATACACTATATAAAAAGACACATATGCTGTACATGTTTTTCTCACTATCTGACATGATCAGAATAAACCTTACCTGCTTTAGGTCAATTAGAATTACCAAAATTATTTATATTTGCCAAATGCCAGAATAATGAGAGAAAAGAATGTTTAAGGCATTTTTATTATTTTTCTGCAAAGTCAAAAGTTTACATACATTTCATAAGTATTTGGTAGCATTGCCCTTAAACTGTATGACCTGGATATCCTTCCACAAGCTTCTCACAATAGTTGGTAGGAATTTTGGCCCCTTCCTCCTGACAGAACTGGTGTAACTGAGCCATGTCTGTAAGTCGCCTTTCTCACATCTGCCTTTTCAGTTTTGCCCATAAATTTTCAATTGGATTGAGATCAGGACTTTGTTATGGTCACTCCAAAACATAGACTTGATTATACTTAAGCCACTTTGTAACCAGTTTGGCAGTATGCTTCAGGTCATTGTCCATTTGGAAGACCCATTTCCGCCCAAACTTCAACTTCCTGGCTGATGTTTCGAGATGTTGGTCAGTATTGCAAAATAATCTTCTTGCCATCTATTTTGTGAAGTGCATCAGTCCCTCCTGCAGCAGAACAACCCCACAACATGATGCTGACACCCCATCTTTCACAGTTGGATTGGTGTTCTTAGGCTTCCAAGCTTCTCCCTTTTTTCTCCAAATGTATCGATGGTTATTATGGCCATACAGTTACATTTTAGTTTCGTCAGACCACAGTACATGTCTCCAAAAATGTAGGTATTTGTTCCTGTGTGCATTTGAAAATATTAATATGGCTTTTATAAGTTTCTTTTGGAGTAATGGCTTCTTCCTGGCAGAGTGTCCTTTTATCCCATGTTGATACAGTACTGGTTACACTGCTTCCGCCAGCATCTTCACAAGGTCTTTTGCTTTTGTTCTTGGGTTGATATGTACATGTTAGACCAAAGCACTTTCATCACTAAGACACAGAACCCGCCTTCTTCCTGAGCAGTATGATGGCTGGACATTCCCATCTTGTTTGTACTTGCGTATCATTTTTTTTTACAGATGAACAAGGCACCTTCAGGTATCTGGAAATTGCACCCAAGGATGATCCAGACTTGTGCAAGTCCCCAATTCCTTTCCTGATATCTTGGCTGATTTCTTTAGACTTTCCCATGATGTTACACACAGAAGCAGTGTGTTTCTGGTGTGCATAAAAAAAACATCCACAGGTGTGTCTCTAATTAATTCAGATGTTGCCAAATCAGAACCTTCCAAAGGCATGACATCATCGTATGGGATGTCCCAAATTGTTTAAAGGCATAGTAATCCTAATGTATATAAACTTTTGACTTTGCAGAATATAATAAAATGACTTTAAAAATTATCTCTCTCTCATTATTCTGGCATTTGGCAAATATAAATAACTTTGGTTCTTAATTGACCTAAAATGGGTAAGGTTTATTCTAATTTTATGTCAGATAGTGAGAAAAACATGCATAGTGTCTTTTTATATAGTGTATTTAAACTTCTGGTTTCAACTGTACATTTATAAAAGCAGTGGAGTCACATTATTATAAGCACCGGCTAATATCTAGACTAAGCACCATGTGCAGCATGAACAACACTAAACAGGCTGGGAGTGAATCAATAATGTCCTAGTTGGTTGTCACAGGTATCTGGAGCCAGACTGACTGCATTGCATCTCACAGCTGCTGGAGTGTGCATGGTGGAGGATCCATAGAGTGAACAAGATGATCGAGCTGGTCCCACAGATACTCAGCTGGATTCATGAGTGGGAAGTTAGGGGTGAGGATAGTACTTGGAAGTCTTGGTCATGCTCTTCATAGCAATGTTGGTCATTTCTAGCTATGTGATACGTTGCATTGTTTTGCTGAAAGATCTCATCTGCCCTAGGAAAGACTGATAGTTTGTATGGGTATGTGTGAGACAGTGACAGGCGGCATTGTTAATGGAAGATATATTTCTCCTGGAATGCTCTCCTATGCGGCTATGGGGAGTAAGTGGAGCGATGCGTGTCAACGAGAGGCCTGGGCTCAGTGAAGGAGGGCCGACAGTTTAGGTGTCAGTAACACTATGTTACTGACACAGTCTTTAGTGTAGCGGCTTCAGTCCGCTTAGTCTGGGTCGGCTTTTCTTGGAGTGGCCAAAGAGCAGGGTGGGTGGCCACTCCCACACACCAGGTGAGGCTGGTGTCTGGCCTATAAAGCCTGGACCTACAGGCCTGTGCAGTGTCTGCTGTATGCTCTGTGTCTCAGAGGATAGACTGACTGTGAAGAAACCTGCTGTAAGTGCTAATGCTGTGTTAGTACTAGCCAGGGAATACTGTGTCTAGTAAGAGCTCTGCGGAGCAGGACTTTATTTTCTGTTTGCCTGAAGTTAAGACTTGTTTGTTTCAGTTTTGCTGCACTTGCTGAAATAAACCCAGGCAACGCCTGGACTTGAACTGGAAGTTGTGTCCCTGTCTCTATCCGCTGAAGCCCACGCTGCCTACCTGTTGCTGGTCCCCCTCACATATGGTGCTTCGGATGCGGGCAACAGATGCAAAAGAGACATACAGACATTTAACAGACATTTTGCTGAAGTCCCATGTCCTGGGTAAAAGCTGCAACAGTGTCTAAACCAGAGTCTGCAAACATGGATGAACTGCTCAAACAGTTAATCCAGGCCAACTCCAGCCTCCAACTGATGACTGCAAAACCAGCAAAAGGTGCACGAGGAGGCCATGCGAACTCAGGCTGAAACAAACGCCTTGCTGATAGAGGCTAATCATCTCACCTTGAAGGCATTAACAGGCAGCTGCAGGAGCAAGTCCAAGCCGTGGCCCAAAGTGTGCAGAGGACATCAAGCTCACTTCCCGCCACCCGTGCTGCTGTACAGATGTCCCTGCAGAAGATGATGCCCACGGACCACGTTGAGGCCTATCTGGTCATCTTTTAATGGGTGGCAGAGCGTGAGAGTCTACCTGCGCCCCACTGGGCTGAGGTGTTGGCGCCTTTCCTGACCGGGGAACCACAGAAGGCGTATTTTGACCTCAGCGAGCACAATGCCAAGGACTATTCCAAATTAATAGCTGAGATCCTGGCCCCGCTTGGGGGTAAACACCAACGTGCGGGCTCGACGTGTACACAACTGGACTTTCTCTGACCACCTGCCACCTAGTGAAAAAGTGGCTATGGCCAGAGGAGTCGATGCCTGCGCAGATGGTGGAACTGGTCGTTCTGGACAAGTTCATCCGATCGTTGCCCCCAGAGATCCAGCACTGTGTAGGACAAGGGGACCCTAAAGATGCCGAACACCTCATCAGCCTCATTGAGAGGTATAAAGCCACTGAGGACTTCTGAGCTACAAGCTGAGCCTTCTGGACGCTCCAACCCTGGGAACAGCAAACTGCCTGCGATGTCAGGTAAGGCGGTCCCGTATCAAAAGGGGGTGAGAAGTGTCCCAAGGGAGGTGGCTTAGAGGGGGATCATACGGAGGAGAGGTCCCAACTGGACAGTCCGTGCAAGGGCAGAGCCTCGTGGGGACAGGGGCCGCATGTTATGTTGGCGGTGTAGTGGCCTGGGACATGTTGCTGCGAACTGTCCCCTTACACTAGAGCCCATGGACTGTGATACAGCTAGACGGAGGACTTTATTTGCACGGCCAGTATGCTCTGCAGAGACTGTATGGAGACTGATCACCAACTCTGTCAGATAAAGGTGAATGACTTTCCAGTGACAGCTCTACTGGACTCCGGAAGTCTAGTCACACTGGTGCTTGCCAGCCTTATCGACTCTACATCCATCACGGGACGTTTCATAGTTTCATAGTTTGTAAGGCCAAAAAAAGACAAGACGTCCATCCAGTTCAGCCTGTTGTGCTAAGGTGTTGATCCAGAGGAAGGCAAAAAATCCCAATGAGGTAGAAGCCAATTGTCCTAATTTTAGGGAAAAATTCCTTCCCGACTCCAATCTGGCAATCGGAAAAATACTTGGATCAATGACCCCTCTCCAGAATCCTAGACACTATAACTTGTTATATTATTACGCTCCAGAAATGCATCCAAACCCTTTTTGAACTCTATTATTGAATTAACCATGACAAGTCCCTCTGGCAGAGAATTCCACAGTCTCACTGCTCTTACAGTAAAGAATCCCTTTCTATGTTTATGTAGAAACTTTCGTTCCTCAAGACGTAGAGGATGCCCCCTTGTTCTAGATACAGCCCTGGGTATAAATACATCTTGGGAGAGATCTCTATATTGACCTTTGATGTATTTAAACATATTTATTATGTCCCTGAAAGCCGTCTTTTCTCTAAACTAAATAACCCTAATCTTGCTTAGCTTTTTATTACTTTTGTTGCCTGCCTTTGTACCTGTTCAAGCTCTACAATGTCTTTCCTGTGCACTGGTGCCCAAAACTGTACACAATATTCCATGTGTGGTCTAACCAGTGACTTGTATAATGGGAGAATAATGTTCTCATCATGTGCATCTATGCCCCTTTTAATGCACCCCATGATCCTATTTGCCTTGGCAGCTGCTGTCTGACACTGGCTGCTACAACTAAGTTTACTGTCCACCAGGATTCCCAAGTCCTTCTCCATGTCACTTTTACCCAGCATTTTTCCATTTAACATGTAGTCATGTAATGGATTTTTCCTCCCCATGTGCATAACATTATCTGTATTAAACCTCATCTGCCATTTCCCTGCCCAGGCCTCCAACTTATCCAGATCCCTTTGTAATAACACATTATCCTCTATTGTGTTGATTACTTTACAGAGCTTAGTATCATCTGCAAAGATCGATATTCTACTGTGTAATCCCTGTGTAAGATCATTAAGGAAAATATTAAAGAGGATAGGGCCCAATACTGACCCTTGTGGTACCCCACTAGTAACAGCGATCCAGTCTGATGTGTACCGTTAATTACTACCCTTTGTTTTCTATCAGTGAGCCAGTTGCCTACCCATTTGCACACATTTTCCCCCAGTCCAAGCATTCTCATTTTATTTACCAACCTTTTATGTGGCACCGTATCAAATGATTTAGAAAAATCTAGATATATCCAGTGCCTCTCCCCGATCCAGTCGAGCACTGACTTCCTCATAGAAGCTGATGAGATTAGTCTGACAGGACCGATCCTTCATAAACCCATGCTGGAACGGCGTTATACATTTATTTTCAGTAAGATACTCCAGGATAGCATCTCTGAGAAAACCTTCAAACATTTTACCTACAACAGAGGTCAAACTTACCGGCCTATAGTTTCCTGGATCACTTTTTGACCCCTTTTTGAAAATTGGCACCACATTTGCTATGCGTCAATCCTTTGGGACATACCCAGTTTTTTAGACAGTCCATAAATATTAAGAATAGGGGCCTATCTATGACATCACTTAACTCCCTTAGGACACGTGGGTGTATGCCATCTGGACCTGGGGATTTGTCTATTTTTAATCTTCTTAAGACAGGAGCTGCACTTCTTCCTGGGTTAGACCAAGAAACTTTTAAGTTGGAGTTTACCTCATCCTCTGTTCACAGGAAGCTCATCCTCCTCGGTAAATACAGTGGAGAAAAAATGTGTTTAATAGGTTTGCTTTTTTTGTCATCGCCCGCTGCTGTCTCTGCCTGAGTATTTTTCAAGGCCAACATTTTTGTTTTATCTTTTTACTATTTATATAGTTAAAAAATATTTGGGGTTTTTTTAGACTTTCTATACGATATGTCTTTCCGTCTCCAGCTTTGCTTCCTTTATCTTTATGTTTACACACTTATTTTTTTCCCCTATAGCTTGTGCCTCTTCACGCCCTCCTGTTTAGTAGGTGAAACGCTTTCTTTTTGTTTTTTATTGCCTCTTTTACATCCCTGTTGATCCACATTGGCTTTTTACTGTTTCTAATTCTTTTTATTACCATAAGGTATGTATCTTCTCACATGTGGTAGCCTAGGATGTTTTTTAAAAATATCCCATTTATTATTTGTTCTGCCATATTAAACAAATTGTCCCAGTCAATACGGTTTTAGGGCCTCCCTAAGCAGAATAAATTAGCCTTCTAAAATTCAGTGTTTTTTGTGGCTTTTGACAAAAAACTCTTATTGAAGGATTAAACGGAAATTTATTATATTATGGTCACTATTCCCTAGGTGCCCCTCTAAACCTGAACCTTTGTTACTCTGTCAGGTCTGTTAGTCAATATTAAGTCTAGAAGGGCCTTTCCTCTGGTCGGTTCTTGCAACATTTGGCAAAGGTAATTATCATTAGTTATTGACAAAAACCTATTTCCTTTATGAGAGCTACATGTTTCAGATTCACAATTGATGTCTGGATAGTTAAAGTCACCCATAATAATAACCTCATTCTGATTAGCCCCTTCTCAGATCTATTTGCCTGAGGATTACATCTTCCATGGGTTCTGTTATATTTGGGGCCTATAGCAGACCCTATTAGTATATATTGTTATTGTTACCCCATGTATATTTCACCATAATGATTCCACCTGTTTCATTACCTGTACCTATATCTTCCCGCATGTGTTGGCTTCAGGCAGGTATTATTCCTAGAGACGACACCTCCCCCCCTTTCCCGTCTTTATATCCCTTCTAATAGACTGTAACCCTGCAAGTTAACCGCCAATTTGAAGCTCTTTCAGCCATGTCTCAGTTATCCCCACTATGTCATATTTTTTCTTCTCAGCTATTAGTAATTCTAGTTCATTTATTTTGTTTTGTCAGACTCCTGGCATTGGTCAGCATGCCAATTTAGAGATTTTTCAGTTTTTAATTCCCTTTTTCCCTGATCTTTTTAAACTATTGCTACACGCCCTTCTTCCACGCCACCCCCTGTTTTATTCGTAATTCCCAGCTCTCTTTCTTCGCTATCTTGCATGCTATTGTGTATTACTCTCCCCCCCAGTCCCGAGTTTAAATATTACTACAAATTACAGGCCATTTTGTACCCCCAAACAGCTGCACCCTCCCCGTTTAGGTGCAGCCCATCCATAGTATAGAGTCTGTAGCCAAGACAGAAGTCAGCCCAGTTGTCCAAAAACCCAAATCACTCTATCCTACACCAATTTTGAGCAATTTATTAACCTGTCTAATCTCCTGCTGCCTCTCTGGTGTGGCCCGTGGAACAGGTAATATTTCTGAAAATATTACCCTGGAGGTCCTTGCCTCGAGCTTTTGCCTAAGTCCCTGAAATCATTTTTAAGGACACTCCACCTACCTTAACTTTGTCATTGGTGCCAATGTGCACCATAACAGCTGGATTCTCACCAGCCCCACCCAGCAATCTGTCAGCCCGATCCGCGATATGTCGAACTCGGGCCAAAGGTAAACAACATACTGTTCGACGATCCTGGTCTTTGTGGCAGATTGCCCTATCTGTACCCCTAATAATGGAGTCCCCAACTACTAGCACCTGTCTAGCCTGACCTGCACTCCTATTCCCCATCTTACTGGAGCAGACAGGGGTAGTGTCTTGCTGCAGCAATGCTACTTCTGAGCTGATATCCCCCTCATCCGCCAATCTTGTAAATTTGTTGGGGTGTGCCAGTTCAGGACTAGCCTCCCTGACACTCTTCCCTCTATCCTTCTTTCTAACTGTTACCCAGCTAACTGCCTCATGTTCCTGCACCTCCATGCTACCACCCTCCCCAGCATCTACACCTTCGAGTGGGGAGCTCAGTGGCAGCAAACTGCTTCCAAGTTGGAATGTCTCATGTGCACTTGCTCATTTAGATCAGGATACAGGCTTCTAAATGAGCAGTGTGCACACATCTTGTACAGCAGTATGCCCCCTCGAACTGTTGCTCAAGGATGGCATACATTGCACAGGATGTGCACTGGACAGCATTGTCAAACAAGGAACTCATGGGAATGTTATCAAAAAGATATGTGAATAAATTATAATAATAAGCAATACAATACTGTCCCCTTTAAACTCCCCAAATCTAAAGTCTCTCAATCTTAAGTCTACACACTTAAAAAAAACACACTTATAAGGAAAACGCACTCAGGAAAAATACTCAGTTTTAAACCTTTCCCCCACTGCTGTTTGGCTGTGCTGCAATTTCTCTTTCAGGAGCAAAATAGAAGTTTTATTGGGGTCCTGTGCATCCACGGGGACACCAAAGGGTACCCTACCGCTCTCTAGTGAATAAATATGAGCTACTTGGGACTTGCCTTCATGAAGTGGGCGAGTTAGATCTCTCATGCAAAAGTGATTCTGGGGAGAGACTTCCCCCTTATTCTGGGACTTGTGGCGAAAATGTGTAAAGTAAACGATAAAAGTTAATAGTAATGTTCAGGAATGTCATGTTGACCCAGAACCTATGACTTCCGCAGTAGGGGTGTGATAGTTTCCCTTAGCAGCTCTGGCTGGTGAGACTGAGGAGCACGAGGAAATGGCTGCTATGCCTGATTTAGAGGTCTCGCGGGATAACTTTAGGACGGCTCAGCTTCGAGATCCCACCTTGGCAAAAGCTAGGGAAAATGTTAAGGTGGTAAATGGGGAGCCTCAATACCCAGGGGCTGATATGGTGTATCCACATATTGCAGTCACTCACAACCTATTATACCAGGTTTATAAAATTCAGGAGGAGGTGGTGGAGCAACTGGTGTTACCACAGTCCTATCAGATCTGTCCCATAAACACGTGTTGGGAGGGCACTTAGGCACTGAAAAGACCAGAGAGCGCATTCTCCAGAGGTTTTTTGGCCAGGTGTGTATACTGATGTGAAGCGGTACTGTGAGTCCTGCCCAGAGTGTCAAGTGTCAGCTCCAATGCCCCATTTCCGGAGCCTCCTGGTGCCACTACCCATCATAGAAGTACCCTTTGAGAGGATTGCGATGGACCTAGTGGGCCCTCTAATAAAGTCTCTGCGGGGCCTTCCGTATATACTGGTAGTATTAGATTATGCCACCCGTTATCAGAGGCTGTGCCTTTGTGGAACACTTTGTCTAAAAATATTGCGAAGGAGCTGTTCCATATGTTTTCTCGTACTGGTATCCCGAAAGAAATCCTCACTGACCAAGGAACTCCCTTCATGTCCAGGGTCATGAAGGAGTTATGCAAGTTACTGAGCATTAAACATCTGCGCACGTCCATATACCACCCCCAAACGGATGGACTTGTTGAACCATTCAACAAGACCCTAAAAAGTATGCTAAAGAAGGTGGTCAGTAAGGATGGGAAGGACTGGGACTGTCTGCTGCCGTATTTGATGTTCTCAGTCCGGGAAGTTCCACAGTCCTCGACAGGGTTCTCCCCTTTTGAGTTAGTCTATGGAAGACATCCACGGGGTCTTCTTGATATAGCCAAGGAGACCTGGGGGCAAGAGACCACCCCCTACAGGAGCGTAATTGAACATATTTCCCTGATGCAGGACCGAATTACAGCCCATCGTTAGGGAACATTTAGAACAGGCATGAGAGGCCCAAAGCCGGATATATAACAGATCCGCCAAGGTAAGGAGCTTTAACCTTGGGGAACGGGTGCTAGTGTTGGTACCCACCTTAGAAAGCAAGTTCCTGGCAAAGTGGCAAGGGCCCTATTAAGTTATTGAAAAAGTGGGAGAAGTGAATTACAAAGTGTACCAGCCCGGTAGACGTAAGCCAGAGCAGGTGTACCATGTTAATTTACTTAAGCCTTGGAAGGACAGAGAGACCCTGGCTGCAGTGAGCACCCCTTAGAGTTTGGTTCCAGAGGTGTGTGTATATCAGAGTCCCTGTCAAATTCTCAGAAGCAGGAGACCCGGGAATTCATACAGAGGAACAAGGATGTGTTCTCTGAGGTACCAGGGAGGACTAATGTCATAAAACATGACCCAGGTGTAAGGGTTCATTTGAAACCTTACAGGGTTCCAGAGGCTCGAAGATGGGCCATATCCGAGGAAGTCAAGAAGATGTTAGACCTCGGGGTGATTGAAGAATCACGAAGCGAGTGGTCATGCCCCATTGTGCTCATCCCAAAACCAGACGGCTCATAATGCTTCTGTAATGATTTCCGGAAGCGTAATGAAGTCTCAAGGTTCGATGCGTACCCGATGCCAAGGGTCAACGAGCTAATTGAGAGGTTAGGTCATGCAAGATATTTTTCTACTCTTGACCTCACTAAAGGCTTCTGGCAAGTTCCCCATACAAATCAAGCCAAAGAGAAGACTGCTTTTGCTACACCGGACGGGCTCTTCCAGTACGTCTGCCTGCCTTTCGGTTTACATGGGGCTCCGGCCACCTTCCAAAGGTTAATGGATGTCATCCTCAAGCCCCATCGTCGATATGCTTCGGCATATCTTTACGACATCATAATCTTTAGTGAGGACTGGGACAGCCATCTACCGAAGGTACAGGCCGTACTTAATTCCCTTAGGGAGGCTGGGCTAACAGCAAACCCTAAGAAATGCGCTATAGGTCTGGAGGAGGATCGGTACCTGGGGTACATAATAGGTAGGGGTGTGATAAAACCTCAGGTTAATAAGGTAGAGGCGATACAGAGGTGGCCACAACCCACAACCAAAAGGCAGGTGAGGGCCTTTTTAGGTATCATGGGTTACTATCGTAGGTTGTAATATATGAAAAAACTTTGAGATTCTTGGTCCGCATGTTTTTGGCCAAAAAATGCTCAAGCCACCCCCGGCTTACAACGGGATCTCAGTTGGGTGGTCCTACTCTATATTATCTCTCACCTGGGTCAACTTCAGACCTCTCACTGTGCCAAACGGCCTCCAAAATGCAGAGAGAAAAATAAAAAAAGCACCAAGCTTTCAAAACGTAGTGCATTGATATAAGAGCCTGTGGAGGTGGGCGGGTGCAGGAAACCAAAATGGAGGTATCTACTTCTCCTTATATAGTTTAAAAGCAAATATGTGCCAAATACAACGTATAGTTCTGCACAAAAAAACATTTCTGAAAAAAACACTGCGAACCTGGGTGCCACTGGCATGGCTGCGGCACATATACATATGCACACAGTCCAATACCAGTGGCACACCACTGCAAAAAGGGCAAAAAAACACATGGAAATTTCCAAAGGAGCATTTTATGCTATCTACAATATATTAAAAAACTTTGAGATTCTTGGTCCGCATCGTAGGTTGATCCCAAACTTTGCCAGTATAGCAGCCCCGCTATCCAACTTGACAAAAAACAGTAAATCTTTCATGGTCACCTGGAACCCGGAGGCAGAGAGGGCATTCCAAGTGTTGAAAACGGCCCTTTGTAAAAGACCTGTACTGATCAACCCAAATTTTAAAGATGTATGCATCTGATGTGGGACTGGGTGCAGTGCTTTCTCAGGAGGTAGATGGAGAAGAGCATCAAGTCACGTACTTAAGTAGGAAGCTCACCCCCGCAGAAAGGAATTATAGTATTGTGGAGCGAGAGTGTTTGGGAATCAATTGGGCCCTTGAGTCCCTTAAGTACTACCTTCTGGGTCGCCACTTCAGGTTGGATGTCCCAAGCAAAGGAGAGAAATGCTAGGGTCACCAGATGGTCCCGACACTGCAGAATGACAGTTTTTCTGTAGAACATAGACCTGGAAGGACTACGAAGGACAATGCTGACGCATGTCAAGGACCCTTTGGTAGTAAACGTGTTCAACCCCAGGTTAAAAAGGGGCGGGTTATGTGAGACTAGTGACCGTGCGGCATTGTTGACTGAGAAGATATATTTCCTACTAGAAGGTCTCCTAGTGCTTGGGAGTAAGTAAGCTATGCGTGTACCGAGAGTGCTCGGGATAAGGAGGGCCGACTAGTATTTTGGTGCAGTAATACTAGTTGTAACACAGAATCAAGATACCCCTTGAGGCTATGTTCACACGGCAAAAATGGCTATTTCGGGTCACTAATTTACGCCGAAGTGCGCCAATTAACGGGCGAAAACGGACCATCTTACGGTAATTCACAGTTTCATTAGAGAACTATGGATTTACGTCTCTCTCGCAAACCCGCTGGTATCCGACCGGGGGGGAGATAAATGACAGTGTGCATTACTAGCGGCGTATATTCCCGCTGGCAATGTCAATCTATGGGCTAGGGAAGTGACGGCCCCCGCTCACCAAGGCTCCCCCGTAAGCCCCGGCCCGCCACACGGTAATTGCGGGCGTAATCTAGTCGCATATTAAGCCAGTATGAACGATAGCCTGAGGAAGCATTCTACTGGCGAAACGTACATCGGGGTGACTAGAGGTACTTGGACTTCATTGGAACATGGGTAATTTATGTCTTTACAAACTGTTTGTTTACTGCACTTACTGATAGCGGTGTATTGGTCGTGATACAATTAATCTATGGGCTATATGTACCCTTTTGGGTTACTTACATATTGATAATTCCCTTTTTAAATGTGACCTATCACTCTATATGTATTACCCTATATGTTTCGTATACACTTTTTTGTAATGCGCCTCTTTGTATTTCAACTATGGGATCTTTTGTAATGTTGTGAATTTTTAAATTATTTAATAAAGGTTTTTGATACTATTTGGTGGTGGATAAGCTCCTTTTTTCTTATTTTTTGTAAGTTACAGTCTTTAGTGTAGCGACTCCAGTCCGCTCAGTCTGGGTCAGCTTTTCTTGGAGTGGCCAAAGAGCAGGGTGGGTGGCCACTCCCACACACCAGGTGAGGTTGTTGTCCGGCCTATAAAGCCTGGACCTGCAGGCCTGTGCAGGGTCTGCTGTATACTCTGTGTCTCAGAGGATAGACCAACTGTGAAGAAGCCTGCTGTAAGTGCTAAAGCTGTGTCCAGTACTAGTCAGGGAATCCTGTGTCTAGTAAGAGCTCTGTCGAGCAGGACTGAAGTTAAGGCTTGTTTGATTTCCGTTTTGCTGCACTTGCTGAAATAAACCCAGGCAACGCCTGGACTTGAACTGGAAGTTGTGTCCCTGTCTCCTTCTGCCGAAGCCCACGCTGCCTGCCTGTTGCTGGTCCCCCTCACAGTATATTTGATTTGAAAGATGGATTCATACCTAAATCAGTTGAGAATACCTTCTACATAATTAGTCATAAAAACATTCTCCAGACCAGTGCTACCACCACCTGTTTTCTTCCAGCAATGGTTGAAGGGTGCTTGTACTCTGATGTTTCTCTCCTGACACGCCAACTTCCATCTGTTCGATTAAGCAGAAAACTGGATTCATTGTAAAAGGCAAACATTTGCCAATCAGCAGAGGTCCCATTCTGATACTGTTATGAAAAATTAAGCCTTTTCTGCAACTTTGTTAGTAGAGAGTGCAGCGACCATACATTTGCTTAGGAGCCCCATATGTTGCATGGTTTCCTGAATTATTGTTTACCTCTCACATCATTTCATGGCATGTGGTGTTCTGCAGTTTCCATGCCTTTCATTCACAACTGTGCCATTTGTCCACTTATGATGGATTTCTAAACTGCAGAAGCAGAAGTACTGCCACACTTGGCAGTACTTGGCAGCCAATCATCATCCCTTTTTCAAACTGATAAATTGCCCTTTTAACCATGACAGCAACAAGGCATATGTGTGCAGACATCCTATCACACACCTTAAATATCCAGCAAAGCAAATCACCTGACTTCCTTTAAAAGCTGCCTAGTGTCAATGTCGAAAGTAAGAAGTGATCACAATTATGTAACTCAAATGCATGCTACATGTGTGCCGCAGCCCTGCCAGTGGCACCCAGGTTTGCATACGTTTTTTCAGAAATGTTTTTGTGTGCAGAAAACATACGTTATACTTGGTGTACATTGATTTTAACCTATATGGGAAGGAAGGGGTGCTTCCATTTTGGGTTTCTATCCCGCCCACTCTCACAGGCTGTCATAAGAAGGGCAGCTTGCAGGTTGGGTGTTTTTTATTATTTTCTCTTGAATAGGAGTGGTGTGTCTGATCCCAGTGGGAGGCCATGTTGTCGATTATGAGAGCTAAGAGATAGCAATAGGACTGCCCGATCTTTGAGTCACGTTGAAGTCGTGGCAGCCTTAACATCTTTTGAATCAAAATATGTTTAACCGAAGTAGTCTCAAAGTTTTTTCATGTATGATAGAAGCATAATATGCTTCTTTAGGTGATTTCACGTAGTGTATTTGACACAATATAGCAGAGCTCAGAGTCCCAGGTTACATACGGGATAGGGACTATAGGTTAGTTCTTAAGTTGAATTTGTATGTAAGTCGGAACAGGTATATTTAGTACATGTGTGGTGTGGCATGCTGGCACTGGTAGTTATACAACTACAAATGCTAGCATACTACACATGTACTAATTGTATGCTGGCTGATTAGTACTTGTCTTTAACATGTGTGGTTTGGCATTTGTAGTTCTACAAGTGCCAGCATAACACATATGTTAAACACATGTTCTAATCAGAGGGGACTGCCTGCATAGTGAGCAGCTTCTATGGGACCATAAGATTGAGAGGGGTGCTGTATCCAATCACAATGCTTTAATGGGGCATTTTACAAAGGGGTCATGGGTGTTACTAAAGTGATAACAGCTCATATGAGGCTCAGAGACAAAGGAGGACACCAAGAAAGTGATTGTGTTTTGTCCTACATGCTGCAGAGATCCTTTTCATGGCATGTGTCGTATTCCTGTCACAATGTGGGGACTAATTCTGGACTTTCCTGGTGGGCCCTTAGAAATTTAGTTCTGCCCTGGACCGACTGAATACTCTGGTAGCTGGTTACTATCTTACCGGCATGTTTCTTCAGCCTGATAAGAGCATATTGCCTCTAGGACCCAGGAGACCAGGCTCTGGCAGGAAATGGAGCTGCCGTCTGGTCATACATCACCTTGTATCACTGAGCTTAGCAAAGCTGTCAGCCAGCACAGGAGAGCTCTTCTCTGCATCCCTGCCTGCACAGCCTTCACCAAGCAGACACTTTTTCTATGAGACATGAGCTCTTCACTGGCACAGCCCTCTCACACACACACCGGCGCCTCTGATTGGCCGTTGCCTGTGATCCAGCATGTAATGGACAGGTGGAGGGACAAATGGAGCTGTGCCCGACACTGACTGGGGGCGTGTAATAAATAGAAGCGACATGAGAGGTGACTGCTACAAACACAGCAATCGCTGCTAGAAACACAGAGCTAAAGCAGTGATTGCTGTGTGACAGGAGGGAGAGGCTGCATCACCTGCAGGTATGTTCCAGACTTGCGGCGTTCTGATTTTATGGAGCGTGACTTCTTGTGTGATGTCAGCACACTGAGCCACGCCCCTCAAGTCCCCGTTCGTAACTAGGGGACAGTCGTAACTCGGAACGAGTAAGTCGGGGACTAACTGTATATAATATATATATATATATATATTATAATATATATATATTATATATATCTATATATATATATATATATATATATATATATTTATATATATATTCACATGTATATATATATATATATAATATATAATATAATATATATATATATATATATATATATATATATATTGAACTGACTGTACTGGTGGAGAACATTACATACATGAAAGGACTTGATTATATACAGTGGGTTGCAAAAGTATTCATATCCTTTGAACTTTTCCTCATCTTTGAACATTATAGCTAAAAACGTAAATGTATTTTATTGACATATTTTATGGGACGGAGAAACACAAAATAGCAAGTATTTGTGAAGGGCCCTTCTTTGCAAAATAGCTCAGTCAGGTTGATTTGCAAAAGTTTGTGATCAACAATTTGGCTTATAACAGGCAAATTGCTTTGTGGCATTTGTGCAGCAATGGCTTTCTTCTGGCAACTCGATCATGCAGCACATTTTTCTTCAAGTGCCTCCTTATTGTGCATGTTGAAACAGCCACACTGCTAGTTTTCAGAGAGTCCTGTATTCCAGCTGATGTAATTTATGGGTTTTCTTTGCATCCTGAACAATTTTCCTGGCAGTTGTAGCCAAAATTTGTGTTGGTCTACCTGACCGTGGTTTGGTTTTTACAGCGCCCCTGATTTTCCATTTGTTAATCAAAGTTTGACCACTGCTGACTGATATGATCAATTCCTTGGATAGCTTTTTGTATCCCTTTCCTGTTTAATACAATTCAACTACCTTTTCCCGTAGATCCGTTGACAATTCTTTTGCTTTCCCCATGACTCACAATCCAGAAACATCAGTGACTAGATGAAAGATGCAAGAGTCTGTCTAGATCCCAGAATCTCACTCAGCTTTATGCACACACACTGATTACAAGCAAACAGGTCACAGGTGAGTTTGTTACCTTAAGTAGCCATTCAAACCCAATTGTGTCAACTTCTGTGCATGTTATCAGACCAAAATCACCAGGGTATGTGAACTTTTGATCAGAGTCATTTGGGTGTAGTTTGACAAAAAATGGCTTCACCCAACCACTAACCATGAGTTTTTGTGTTATCATTTATATTCTCTGAAAAAAGGCCAAGAAAGCAAAAATTCTGCTGAGGTATGTAAAGTTTTGAGCACAACTGTATGACACTTTCCATTTTTTATTTAGCAAAAAAATAGAAAAGCCTGTATTATTTTCTTTACACTTCACAAATACTTACTACTTTGTATTGCTGTATCACATAAAAGATCAATAAAATACATATAAGTTTGTGGCTGTAATGTTAAAACATGAGGAACAGTTCAAGGGGTATGAATACCTATGCAACCCACTGTATGTAATATCTGTGTGTTTACTGCAGTAGCAGTAAAAGAATGTGACGGAGATTGACTGAGTGGTTGGGTATTCGGGCAATGCCTTAGGTCCTTGTAACATCCCCTCCATGCTTGCAATGTGGTCCAATGGTAGATATCTGTCATGAGCCATTAAGCAGATTACTTTCCACTTCACTGTTAGCTTTTTACACTCAGCTGTTTGATTTGCTGGATGTCTCACATAGGCCTGGTTAGAAGCCGGGCTCCAGGTCATAACAGAAAATAAGCAATGGAGACCAAGTTTTACTTCTAGCACTCTATACAGGGGATTTCACCAAGTGTACAATGTATAGAGTTAGGATGTCATTGACAGTGTTTGTCTCCAATTCACCCAGCAGAGAGGAGCACAACTGACCCTGCTGGAGTGAGAGGCAAATGTTAAATGAGCACAGCACTGTGTTGCCTATTAGAAAAGATTGATGCAAGAATATATAAAAAAAAAAACATACATCAGACCCGAGGTGTAGTTACTTCCACCATTGCAAAGAGACCACTTTTCTACAGATTTACTTAAAGGGGTTGTATCATTTAATTGAATGGTCTTCAGAATAAGGGGACAGTGAATTCAAGCAACTTTGCAATTGGATGTCATTAGCAAAGCTGTCTTGTTATCACAGGATCCCTTAACTTCTGTTTCTGTTTTCACTGATCTCCAGTCCTGGTCGGATCCCTCCTCCTTGTATTTCACTAGCTGAGAGCTCATTTACATTCTGTTCAGCCTCCGGTCGGCTGTATTCAAGGAGCTTGCATTCCTGCCTCTCACTCAAAGTAAAGGACCGCCACATTTTCACTTTGCACAGCCAAAAGAAACAGAATTAGACTGCAGGGCTTCTATAACCAGAAAACAACACAATTGTGTATTGATCCCTGCCTCTCCTGCATAGAAGGGAGATCTGTGCCGTTCATAGAAAGCTGTAACAAATCTCCAGCTGTGAGAGGAGAAGAGTGCTCAGTCTAGATTGAATGCAGCCTGTGGTATGTATATAGCTCTTACAAAATAAGACTGATAGGGAGAGATACAGTGACATGTGGACTTAGACAGAAAGGGAAGGGGGGGAGCCTCGGGAGCCAGCTGGCAGTGGAAGAAACGCCTCTGCATTTCTAGAGTTGAGAAGCCCTGAACATTTAGAATAGCCGAGACTAAAGAAGCGAACACCTTTAAGTCTGGCTTTAGTGAGTCCAGCAAAATAAATAGTAGAAGCAATGTGTATAATACATATAGGACAAAATACCTGCTTGCCTGCACTGTAACTAAAAAGAGTATTCCACCTAAACTTCTAAAGTCCAAAGAATGCAGTTTTGCCTTTATATTCAGTTTTGTGCGGCCTCCATGCTCTGACCTAAGTGTACACCAAAAGATGTAACGAACCCACAGCTAGTGCCAGTCTTTTTAAGGAAGGTAACATTCAGTCATAATGCTCAATTCGTTAACTATCCTGATTCACCTTTCTTACATAGTAACCAGTTCCAATACACACCCTTATTAAAATTAGAATTGTATTATTGGGTCTCTACGATGTTATATCCTTGTGAGATTACAGAGAATCTCACATGCATTGGCATCCTATAATGTGGACTGTGCCCCCACATTGCATCTGCTTCTAGCTTGCTTCCAACCACTTATTCCCAGGCACAATAATTACATATTTCTGTGTACCTGCTCAGTAGATGTAACCAACAAGAACACATCATTGCTCAGCTACCATGTAAATCATAAGCTTTGCTATGCAACAAGGATAAACAACTCAAGTGAGTACTAAGGACTAAAGTGCATGATGCAACTTTGCTAATTAGTTGTCCCAACGTTTTTTCAGACATGTGAAACAGATTTTGATATTATAAGCTTGTAAGAGAACATCCCTAATCAAATAGGTTATCCACACAACTGTTTGATATAGTAAATGTGCTGTTATCCACAGTCATACAAATGGGATACTTTATCAAACCTCAGGTACATTTAAAGGTGCATTTCCATCAGTGCTCTTCCATGCTGCGGATTAGCTACCAGCTCTCTACGAGCTAACCATCTCAAAGAATGGGGAGGGCGGTGCCTGCACCCACCCTCCCTATCCATTTCTAAGGGCGTTCCAAATATACCCGAGTGAGTGTGCTTGGCTGACTTGCGGCATGGAAAAGCACTGTTGGGGACACCTTTTTAAAAGAGTATTCCAGGAGTTAAGAATGTTCGTTGGTCTGTCGGGGCATGATTTGAACAGAAGATAAGATTCAAACCTCCCAGATGCTCCCGTTTACACCCGGAAGCCATCCTGTTTTCCCCTGCTGGAGCAGTGAACATTCATCAATCACCTGACAGATGAATCACAGGCCAGGGCGGTCACGTGCATGTGACATTGTGGCCTGTGATTGACTGCACCTGTCACGTGAACGATGAACGTTCACTATTTACTTCCTGAATTAACAGACCGGCCGCTGGGACTGAACAGGAGTGTATGGGAGGTAAGTATGAGTCTTCTCTTCTACTCTTTATCATGCCCTGACACACCAATGAGCATTCTTAACTCTTTAACACCCCTTGAAGTATTAGGGTAGTTGCACTATATAAACGCTGCTCACAAAAAGTTAGGTATATATGACTTTCGGGTCAAATTAATAAAAAAAGTAAAAATGTCACACTACAGTGATATTTTATCCTGAAAGTAGACCATATAAGTCGTAGCATCCAATGTTGATTTTCTCATCTCAAACAAATTAATGAAACAAAAGCCAATAACAGTGGAGGGTATACACCATGAAAAAGTCAATGTCTCAATAACGTGTCATGTGGCCTTGAGCATCAATTACAGCTTGACAATGATGTCTCATTCTGTTCACAAGTCCAGTTATTGATTGCCGGGACATGGCATCCCAATCTTCTTGAAGGACGCCCCGCAGTTCATTGAGGTTCAGGGGTATAGAATTACGCGCTTCTACACAGTTGATCTTACAGGGTTTCTATGGGTTTCAGGTCTGGAGAAAGTGCAGGCCACTCTATTTGAGGTACCACAGTCTCCAACAGTCGTTCCATAATGATGCAACCCCGATGAGCTGAAGCATTGTTGTTCATGAAGATGACATTAGCCCTGTGTTCTTCATGCAGAGGCAGAGTGACTGGATTAATGAAGTTACTCAAGTAGCAGAGGCTTGTCACTGTACAAAGTGTAGAGCATTTCTGTATTGACTAGACACACCTGCCCACACTGCAACACCACCACTAAATGCCCATCTGGTGACAAACATGTGACCATCACCCCCATCCTAGAGATACCATCTCTTGCCCCCTCCGCACTGTCCAACTATCACCCCATCTCACTGCTTCCATTCGCCTCTAAACTCCTTGATCAACACGTTCATCTTCAACTTTCCTCCCATCTCTCCACCAACTCTCTCCTTGACCCGCTCCAATCGGGCTTCCGTCCCCACCACTCTACTGAAACCGCCCTAACCAAAGTCACCAACGACCTAGCAACTGCCAAAGCCTCACGCCACTACTCTGTGCTTCTCCTCCTAGACCTTTCCTCTGCCTTTGACACTGTCGACCATTCCCTCCTGCTACACATCCTCTCCTCCCTCGGCATCACGGACTTGGCTCTTTCCTGGATCTCCTCGTACCTCACTGATCGGACTTTCAGCGTCTCTCATTCTCGCTCCACCTCCTCCTCTCGCCCTCTCTCTGTCGGTGTCCCCCAAGGGTCAGTCCTGGGCCCACTACTCTTCTCTATCTACACTCTTGGCCTCGGTCAGCTCATAGCTTCACACGGCTTTCAATACCACCTGTATGCAGATGACACCCAACTCTACATCTCCGGCCCAGATGTCGCCTCTCTCTCTCTCCCGGATCTCTGACTGCCTGTCCTCCATTTCCTCCTCTTCTCCTCCCGTCTCCTAAAACTAAACGTGGAGAAAACTGAATTCATTATCTTCCCACCGTCCCACTCCATCCCTCCACCTGATCTCTCTATCACAGTCAATGGCTACACTCTCTCACCAGCACCACAGGTCCGCTGCCTTGGGATAATCTTTGACTCCAATCTGTCCTTCAAACCGCACATCCAAACCCTCACCTCTGCTTGTCACCTCTACCTAAAAAATATTTCCCAAATCCGCTCATTTCTTAACTCTGAAAGCACAAAAATGCTGGTCCACGCCCTTGTCATCTCCCGCCTCGACTACTGCAACATCCTCCTCTGTGGCCTCCCAGCTAGCACCCTCGCTCCCCTCCAAACCATCCTTAACTCTGCTGCCCGTCTGATTCACCTCTCTCCTCGCTACTCCCTGCCTCTCCCCTCTCTGCGATCCCTTCACTGCTTCCCATTGCCCCAGCGAATCCAGTTCAAGCTAGCAACTTCGATCTACAAGGCTCTCCATGACATCTCCCCTTCATATATCTCTGCCTTAATCGCTAAATACCTCCCCTCACGCAACCTCCGCTCCTCACAGGACCTTCTCCTCTGCTCTCCTCTTATCACCTCCTCACATAACCGTCTCCAAGACTTCTCTCGTGCTTCCCCCACACTTTGGAACTCACTGCTCCAACACATCAGACTCTCCCCCTCTCTCACCGGCTTCAAACGTAACCTGAAAACCTACCTCTTCAGGATTGCCTATAACCAACATTAACCGGGTTGCACTGCTCCGCCCCACAAACATGTCTGCCCCCTCACCTCTGTCTCTTCACCCCTCCCCTGTAGATTGTAAGCCCTCGCGGGCAGGGACCTCTTTCCCTCTGTACCAGTTGTTAGTCACTTATTGTCACTTTGTAATTGTTTGACCAATGTTATTTATGTACCCACCTGAAATGTACAGCGCCCTGGAATCAAAGGTGCTCCAAAATAAATGATAATAATAATAATAACAGTGACTGATTTATAGTGCTCTCCTTGATGTCTCCAGCATCTTTGGCAGCCATAATTTCTGCGCAGAATGAATCGACTTTCATCACTGAACAGCACTGATTACCATTGTTAACAAGCCAACATTTTCGCTCACCACCTCCCGACTTGAACGAAAAAGCTGGGTGTAGTCCTTTTAATTTATTGTGCTTTGGGAGGCGACCAAGAAAAAACAGGGCTAAATCGACAAAATCTTCTCAAGAAAAAAGTGTCTCCAGCTCCAAATGTAAAAAAAAAAATTTTTTAAGAAAACCAAAAAAGAGCGTTTACAAATTTTGTCTTTGGGGTTAAATGTCATGTAAATTAATCTTATTTCCCCACATTTTTTACCCAGGTTTTTTTTTATTATAAATGTGCGTTTGTCACAAATTAGTTGTCCCATGATTAAGAAAACTGCATCTCAAAACGCCGCATCATGACTGAAGAGCTCTTTTAATGTTTTTCTAAAAAATTTTCATTTTTTTAATTTTTAAGAGCTGGGGGCCCACTTTTTTTCTTGTAAATCCCAATTTTTCCCTTGCCCGGGCATCGGGGTGCCACCCAAATTTTTGGGGGCCCCAAAACAGCGGACGCCCCGGGGCCCACCCCCCACCAAACCCCAACCCCCTTTCCCCTCCCACCCCCGGGCCGCCCCACAGAGCCCCCCCATCCCCCGTCCCACAACCGGGCAAATACCTTCCCCATGTAAACCATTAAAATTTTTCCCGGGCAAAGCCAAAATCCCCAAACCCAAAATTTTTGCCAAGCAACAATATTTTTAACTTCTAATAATCCCCACCCCACCTATCACTCCCAAATATACTGACTAGTCCCACCATAATTTTAAAAGACAAAAACCATTTTAACCAAGACCAATATCCCCAAAACAACAACAATTCCAAACCCCTAATAATATCGGGAAAATCATCACCAAATATCGCAAACCCTAACAATACGAAAAAAATACCAACCCCTACTGGTTTTTGATTATAAACCATCCAAAACCCAAAAACCTTTTTTCCTCATACAGTGACCCTATAGTGGTAGAAACCAGGTCACAAAGTTTCTTTTGGGAAAAATTTTTTTTACAAATTTAAAGGGCCTCACAGGTGACCCTCTTTTTTTTGTCTATTGAGTCGTTCACCCTTTTCCCTTTTTTTTTTCTCTTTTCGGTCCAGACCTCCAGGGTGACTTCCCCCATCCCCACTCCTCCTGCAGAATTTACAACACCAAAAACCCCGAGACCCCCTCATTTTGAATTTTAAAACAATTTTCCAAACTGAGGGCCCCCCCTTTCCCCCCCTGTACCAAACCCCCCCATTTATAATGGGCCCCAAAAGGTAAGAATTACCCTTTCCCGGGAAAAATTTTGGGGCCCCCCCATCTTTTGTAGGAAAAAAAACGGGGCCCCCCGGGGGGTAGTTAAAGGGAACCCCCCGGGGATTTCTAGGTAGCTTGGGGAACTTTTCAGCTTTGTTTCCCCCCGGGGGGTAGCTTAGGGTTCCCAGTAAAGGGAAATGGCGGGCCCATGTAAAAACTTTTGGCCACCCCTGTAGGTAGAATAGAGCCCTCTGTAGAATTAAGGGGCCCCCCGAAAGGGAGAATAAATCCCCCCCCCCAAAAATTAGGGCACCCCCTTTTAGGCAGAATAGTCCCCCCCTTTTGATTAGGACCCCCCTGTAGGGAAATATTCTCCCCAGTTCTTAGGGCCCCCCTTTTGGCATAGTTTTCCCCCCCCGGGCCAATTTGGGGCCCCCTTTTTAGGCCCTAGTTCCCCCCAATTATTAAAGGGGCCCCCCCCAGGCCCTAGTTTTTTCCCCCCCCCCGTTAAATTTGGGCCCCCGTAGGCATATTTTTCCCCCCCCCCGTTAAATTTGGACCCTTTCCCGTAAAGGGATAGTTCCCCCCCCCTCCCATTTTTTAAGGGGCCCCCTGTTGGCATAGTCCCCCCCCCCCCCAGTATTAGGGCCCCCCCGTAGGCCCAAACCCCCCCCAGTTATTAGGGCCCCCTGTAAAGGGATAGTCCCCCCCCGTTTTTTAGGGTCCCCTGTAGGCATTTTTTTCTCCCCCAGTTATTAGGGCCCCCGAAGGGATAGCCCCCCCCAGTTATTTAAAGGGGCCCCCCTTTTGGGATAGTTACCTCCCCCCTCCAGTTATTAGGGCCCCCCAAAAGGCATAGTTTCCCCCCATTTATTAGGGGCCCCCGTAGGGAATTTCCCCCCCCCCAGGTTTTTTAAAGGGGAACCTGTTGGGATAGTCCCCCCCCATCTTTTTGGGGGCCCCCCCGGGAGCAAATTTTCTTCTCTGGCCGCACTCCTCCGGGATTTTCCGGGCTCCTCTCAAACCCCAAACCGCTGCTTTTAAGGGTTGGGCCCGCCCCCCGACAGGAAACTTGGCATGCGGCGCGATAAAGTCACTTCCCCCGCGCCGCCCGCAGAACGATGTACGGCAGGGGCAGGGAGCACACAAACCTCCCTGCCCCCCCGTTTATCTTAAAAAGTAAACGCACGTTTCAAAGGACGTGCATACAAAGGAGATCCCTGCCGGGGGGGTTTTCGGGGCCCCCCGGGTTCACAGACAGGCCGGGCCCCGGGAGAAACAGTCGGATTGTAAAAGCCCAAATCGGAGGCTCTGCCGGCAATTAAAACTTTTGCCCCGCCGGGTTTTTTTAGGGATCCTTGCCGGTTTTTCAACCCCAGACCAAAGCCGATTTTAAAAAATTACAAATGGTCTGACGTGACACTTGATTTCCTTTTCTCACCTCCCCCTAAACATGCCCGGAAATTGTGTGGCAAATTTTTTCATCTGGGTTTTCCCCGGCAATTGGGTTTTTCAATGAAATGGGAAAAACCCGTGTGGATGTTGCCCAAAAAAACAACCCCTTCCCTTTTTCTTTTTTTATGATTCTTTTTTAGTCTCTATTTATCTCTGTTTCAACTTGCTAATGACACTCTGTGACACTCTAAGGACGACAATAAGAGTTTCATTTGTTTTCACAGTAAGAATAGGAAAATAGCAAATTTCAAGAATAGAAGATGTTTGGAATTTTTTTACGATACCAAAACATAATGAAAACTGTAAATGTTTGGAATTGCTGGATGCATATCAACCTGTAGAATACAGAGAACACTTCATTTTTACTGAAGATTGAATGCCATAAAAGCAAAACACCCACAAACATGGCACAGGTACGTTTTTTTTTCACACTTTGCATCACATAGAATTTTTTTGCGGTTTCCCAGTATATTCTATGGTATGATAAATTGCACCATTAGAAAGTACATCTTGTCCCACAAAATAAAAGCCCTGATATGTCTATGTAGGTGCAAAAATAAAAAAGTTATGGCTTTGGGAAGGTGGAGGGAGGAAAAAATGAAGAGCCACGTTATTTTGACCATTGTGGGTTAAGGGGTTAAAGTAGATCTCAAGCTGGTGCCCACCTACATGATGTTTATATTCTCTTAATAAAAATTTATAAAACTAAACCTCAGTCAAGAACACAAGAATCCAAATTTCCCAACCTACCATACCACTTGACTGTTTGGATAGGTATATTTTAACCCCTCACTCAGCAGAAGTAACTTTTTTTTAAAGAATGGGCAACCCCATTAAAGCCTGGTTCACATCTGCGCAAAGCTTACGTATAAAATCTCCAGCACAGAGGTGGTTTCAGTACCAATAAATGACAGGTACCGATGCTGTCGGGTTTCAGTTGTGATGTTCGACAGTGAGTCGAACCAGACTAATATTGCAATCTCTTCCTGTGCTAAATAATATGCTAGGGATGCAAGCAAAATGTGCGCTAGTGATAAGATCATGGTGTATGCAGTTTTACTCCTGCCATCTAATAAAAACTCATCTTTGGTGTTATGATGATTTAATCCTTAATGGGATATTTCCACCACATTGATCAGCTTTAAAAGGTAAATAAAGAATATTACCAAATACATTGCTGTTCTGATTTTGCCTCATTTCAGAGTTAGAGCAGCTCTTGTGTCCTGCTTGTTTACAGAAGGTTTCCTAGGTTACTGACCCCCTCTCTCTAGCAGCCCTGGCCAGGATGGTTAATCAGACATGACACATTTTTCCTGCATTATATAAATAGCAGCATACAAAGGGAGTTTCCGGGTGATAATATCCCTCAAATAATTTTAAAAGGGTGGAATAACATATGCAAGGCTGTTATCAGTGAGAAGTGGAGGGAAACACACTTTAAATTCATATGCCATGCAATCTATGGATAGACATACTACTAGGTGACATGAAATAATCATTTAGAATATCATTCTCGAACTTCTCAGCTTAATCCTAGCTATGGTTATCTCTCAAAATGATAGACTATGAACTGTTATATGATTGTTTATGTAGTGTGTAATTTTGCACTCAGTTTTTCTGTAGTTGTATGAAAAATGTTTTCAAATAAAAACAAGTTTTGAAAAAAAAAGAGCAACAGAAATGACACATTTCTTCTGTACTGTGTAAAGATGGAGAGTAGCAGCAGACATGATATCTCCCAAGCACTGTGTCAGGAGAGGAAGGACAGTAGATATGACACATATCTCCTACACTGTGTAAGGAGAGGGAGGGGCAATGAGGAACGCTTTTACTCCCTCCTTTGAAAAGACCTAGGGCAACATGTATGAAACTTGGTGTGTCAAGACCATTTTTTGCGTCTTTTTTAAGTGTATAATGCGCCTGAAGGTGGTGGATAAAGGTGGTGAATGTGTGCTCAGGTAGGTTCGAGATGCCTAGCATATATGTTTGGTTTGCCATGGTACTTTGGCGCATTAAAGAAATCACTGAAAAAGCTTAGCAAATCAACACCTCTAAAATCTAACCTATTGGTACCAATGGTGAAGACACTACAAAGACCGCTACTAATATTTAGGGACTAATATTAACGATTACCTGCCCCTAGTTGAGATACTTATTAACACTTACCTATCATAAGTCGAGTAATCGTCCCGAAAAGGACGGGGCCCCAAAAATAAGAAAACCCCCTACACATACCTAC
This sequence comes from Phyllomedusa bahiana, assembly GCA_025379985.1. Lineage (NCBI taxonomy): Eukaryota > Metazoa > Chordata > Amphibia > Anura > Hylidae > Phyllomedusa > Phyllomedusa bahiana. The sequence continues at coordinate 82,908 of JAODAL010014001.1, forward strand.
AAGTCCCTATATATTTTATTTACAATTTGGGGAGACATGTAAACCGGTATACTATACTTAACCCCCCTGTTCAATTAACATAAAGGGGTAAACTCCCTACAAAAATGCAATTAAAGCCACAGGTCAAATATGCTATGAAATACACCTGATCCCCTAAATTTAGAGAAAACATGTGAGACCATGTAAAATTTTTCTTATCCCTCGTATTTTAATTTACATTTAAGGGGAGATCCCCTACAAAAAGTAATTTAAAACCACAGGATCCAAAAAAACTGTACGAAATACAACCCTACCCCTCTCCATTCACTTCCCTCATCCCCGACGGGTTTTTTTCCCCCCTTTGGTTGTAAAAATTTCCCGGGGGTTCATCAGGGGGATTCCTTACGGGCTCCATCAGCATCGGGGTAACAAAAATCTTATAGATACCGGCAGCAGGAAAATGATGTCCCACCATGCCAATTTAAAATCTTGGTTTTTTCCTCCCAAAATATAGCCCAAAACTGAACTTCGCCCCCTTTCGGGTTAATTCCCTCATGCGCATGCCCGGGGAATACATACATTGCTAAGGAAACCTTCTGACCCCTTAGTGCTTCCGGATCAGTGCGCATTCCAATGTAGCCTTTTTACCAGGATGCCTCGGAGGGCCTTTCTGCGGTCATTCATGATAGAGCGGATACCCCGGTATAGAGTATGGTACAAAGAGATATCTGTTTAAAAAAACCCGGTTGGATCTACAAGTTTAGGAGACCCAATACTCCCACATAAGCGACTGATCGGTATGGGTCTCTCATTCAAATTTGGTTTTGGGTGTCTGCTTCCCTCTTTATATGATAACGACATACCCAAAAAAAAGGGTATCCCAGTAAATTTAATACATCCCCTCTCCATACATATGCGTTAAAATTTAAAGGGCATTTAATCTGAAGACCTTTCCACCCAATTTTACAAAATTACGGAACTACATAAATTTCATGCATTAACCCGGAAGGGTTCTCACAAGGCGGGTGCCAAAATACGATCCAAAAAAAAAATGAGAAAAAATTAAAATCAATTATCATATTAAATTTTGGGCCTTTGCCCACATTAAAAATTTCACTAAAGACAGTTATTTCTATGTTGAGACTCCGAACCAATAAAAAAAAAAACAACCAAATGTATGGATCTTGGGGCCTTTCTGGGTCTGAGATTTATTCCGTAAACCCCTTCAACTTCCTTTCATAATAGTTTTTTATCGATATACCTTTTTCCACTGTAGCTCTTATTTCCAATGCAAACAAAAGAAAAGGCCCCGAAGAGTTGCCTTCATGTTCCCCCAAACCCTGTTTTGAAATAGGTGTTAAAATCACCAATGTGTTTCCCCCACCCCCTATCCTGAGCTGCCTAGTCGTCTTACCTACGAATTTTTTTCCACAGGGGAACTACAAAGGGATACCACACTTGACTAAGCGTTAAGAAAACATGGATTTTATAAAACTTCCCTGTCATGTAACTCTTTAAAATTTTTATCTGGAATGGAATCACGGCTCACACCTATGCATTCCAAGGGGCTTCCCGTTGCCTGTTTCCCCCCCCTAAAACCCCTGGAGGGGGAAAAGTGGTATGGACAAATTTTCCCTCAGGATTTTCCCCCCTTACGTTTCCAAAGGGTTTTTTGGGAGAAACTAATAACCTTATTGATCTAAGGATCCCCCCCCTGTTAAGTAGGATTTTCATAACCCCGTTAGCTTTTTTATCAAAATCCCTATCACCCCAATTTTGTGGGGTTTTTCCCAAAAATTCTTTATTTGGGTTCAAAAACAAAACCGATCTTTTGTTAGAGCGTTTTTAAGGCGGTTTTAGTACAGAAACCCGGGTATCCTCTCTCCCCGGGAAACTCACTAATTCCCCCGCCTTAGATGAAAATCCGTTACCTTGAAAATTCCCCGAATTCTGAGATACTGTCCCCCTTTGGGAAACCCTTTTGAGGTACGGATGGTACAAATTCCCCCTTTCAATAGGGTTTTTTGCGTGTTTCCTTTCGATAAGTATGGTTTTTGGGGGTATCCCCTTTCGCCCTATAGGTTTTGTTTTTTTAAATTTCCCCCCAAGAAAGGATCTTTCTTTTTTGGACTTAAAGGTGAATCTAAGTCCCAATTTTTTGAGATTTAGAGCCTCCACAAATGGGCACAAACGGGCCCCCTCCGTTTCCCCGCCCACACGGAAAACCTTTGTCTTTGTATTTCCCCCAAAAAAAGGGTTTATTTTTTTATGGGATTCCATCTCCCTTTTTTCCGAAAAACAGGGCCCTTTTCCACCGGGCCCCGGAAAAAATTAGCGTATTTTGGGAGTACACGGGGGTCCCCAAGCCGTTTCCCCAGATTTGGGGGGGGGAAAACCCCGGGGCCCCGGGAAAAGGAAAGATTGTTTTTTAATAAAAAAAAATCCAACAAAAACCCCAAAACCATTTGTTTATGTTTTTCAAACTGTTTCCCCTCATTTCCAAAAAAATTTCCCGCCCCAGGCCCCAGTGGTTTTGGAATGGCTAAAAACAGCGCTTTCCCCATCCACGAGGCAAACTTCCCTTCTTGATAAACCCGTATCCCCTCAAATTTTTTTGTAATCTGCTTTTGTCCCCAGGGGAAAATGGGTAGTGCGGCAACGAAATCCTTTTAAAGGAAACCCCCCCAAAATTTTATATAATTTCCCACATTTTTTTGTCAAAAATTTGATACCCAGGACTATCGGCATCCCCTTTTTGAGGGAAAAAAACCCCTTTTTGGAAATTTTTGGGGGAATGAGTAAAACAAACGACTTGGGGTTTTTTTTTGGTAGTTTGGGAAGGGGAAAGGGAAATTTCATCTTGGACAGGAGTTTCCCCCATCCCGACCCCCTTTAAAAACAATACCCCCCTAATTTAAAACAAATTGTTTCTGTTGGTTTCCCGGTCTGAATAGCGGTAAAACCCTTTTTAATTTCCCCCCAAATGGGCCCAATTTTTCCCCTTTGGGGGACATAAAATTTTTTTTTAATCCATTATTTACCGTATTCCCTTTTCCCTTTTTCGGATGGGTTTTTTATCCGATATTATCCCTCCGGGGTTTCCCAAGGGCCCTCAATTTCCCAATTTTTTCCTTTTTGTTTTTGTTAAAAAATTTTGGGGAAATAGTTTTTCCTGGTGACTCGACCCCGAAGTTCTTCCCGAATTCTTGTAAACCCTTTTTTTAAAAAAGACAAACTATTTCTGGGGGTTTCTTGGGGGAGGGGGGGTCTATTGCTTTTTAATTTTTAAAATTTTGTTTTTAGGCCCACCCCTCAAATCCCCTCCCTTTTTGTCCCTTTCCCCTAATAAAATAACCAGGGGTCCCCATTTTCCCCCGGAAAAAATTTTTAAAAATTTAAAACCCCAGTTCTCTACAAGGGCCTTTTGCATCATTGTTCTTAAAAAAATTTTGACCACTTTAAATTGCAAAAAGAATAAATTAATGTTTTTAACCCCCAAATTTAAAATTTATTATATTTTGTCCCTAGGGACAAATTTAAAACCCTTAGATTTGTACGCTTTTTTCATCTGGTCCCCGGGGTCCCTGAAGAGGTTTAAAAAATTTGGGTTTTTCCCCCCGCCCTTTTTTAATCCTTGGGAATTTTGAAAAATACTCTCCCTTTTAGGGTTTGGGTATTTTTGGGCCCCCCGTTTTTTCTAAAAAAGGGGGAGGAAGTGAGGATGAGAGGGGAGGATGCGGGCATATTGGAGGTGGGGGGCCATGTGGGTTTTTAAATTCTCTGGGGGTTTCCGGATTCCTAACTGCCAAAACCGTTCCCCCCCCTGTTTTTTTTGCTTGACCCCCCCCTCTCCTTCCTGATCTCCCCTTTTTAAATTTTTCCCCCCTTTTGAGCCTCCCCCACGTTGTCTATAAAATTTTTGATAGGGTTTTCACTATCCCGAACCCCCCCGGGTCAGAGGAGGAGAATCCTAATTTTTTTACTTCTGGGTTTCTGAGGGTTTTTGGTGGGCAAAAAACCCTACCTTCCTTAAAATTTTTCCCCAGGTATGAAGATATGCTTGTGGTTTTTGTTCCCTTAAACCTTGTGTATACCTTTTTCAAAAGAGGTTTTTTTTTTAAAAATTTTTTCCCCTTCTTGAAAAGTCAGGGTCCTCCCCCAAAAAAATTTTTAGCAGATTCAATCAGTTTTTCAAAAATTTCTCCCTGTTTGACTCTAGGGTTATTTCCCCCTCCTTAAAAAAATTTTTTAAATTAAAAATTTTTTGATGAATTTTAAATTTGCTCCCGTTCCCCCCTTTTTAACCCACCTGTTGGGGGCCTTCGAAACCCGGGGAAAAAGGGTTTCTTGTTATCCCCAATCCTCTCGGAAAAAAATTTTTTTTTTTTTTTATAGTTTTCTAAAAAAATGGGTTTTTTTCCCCAAAAAGGGCTTGATATTATTTCCCCATAGGCGATATAAATTCTTTAAAAAACCGATTTAAGTCCAAAACCCCATCCACCTTCCCCGGGTTTTTGGGAAATTTTGAAAAAGGGTTTTTTTGGGGTCTTGCATCCATTTATCAATGTTCGGACCATTTTGGAAAAAAAACCTTTTAAATTTTTTTCAGGGCCCAAAAACACTGGCTATTTTCCCCGAAAAAAGGGGGGGAATACTAAAGATTTTTTTTTACATCAAAAAATCACTGGAAAAAAAACTTAGGAAATTAACAAACCGGGTAAAATCTAACCTTTTTTTTTAAAAAAACTTAAAAACCCAAAAACTAATCCCCTTTTTGGGACCAATTGTTGAAGAACCCACAAAAAACCCCAAATAATATTTAGGGACTAAGTTTAAACCCAATTTCCTGCCCCCAGTGAGATACTTATTTAAAAATTACCTATCATAAGTCGAGTTAAATTTTTCCCAAAAGGACGGCCCAAAAAATAAGAAGCCGCCCTACATATAAACCTCAAGTTTCCCCTTTTATTATTTCAGATTTGGGAGCATGAAAACAGGTATACATACTTATCCCCCGTGTTCAATTATACAACAGGGGTACTCCCATCAAAAATGCAATTAAACACAGGATCAAATTAGTATGAAAATACAACTGATCCTCCTAAATTTAGAGAAACGTGGAAAACCAGTGTATATTTAATGCTTATCCCTCGTATTAATTAACATTCAAGGGCAGATCCCCCAAAATTTTAAGTTAAACCAAAAGGATCCAAAAATTTAAAATTTCATAAAACCTGATCTTTCCCCCCATTTACATCCCTCATCCCGAGGTTTTCCCCCTTTGGTTTCAAAATTCCGGGGGGGCATAGGGTTCCTTACAGGCTCCGATCAGATATTGGACATGAAATCTTATAATCCGGCAGCAGGTAAAGATGTCCCCCCATGGCAAAAAATCTATGGTTTTTCCTACTTTATAACCAAAATGAAATTTCGCGCCTTTCGGGGTTTTTTTGTTCCTTTTGCCTTTCCGGAAATCACATTGCTAAGGATACCTTCTGAGCCTTTTGTGCGTCCCGGGCTCAGTGGATGTCCGGATGTAGCCGTTACCACGGATGCCTCGGACTGCTAGAGGCGCTTTTCCAGGTATAGAGGTTATGGTATAAGATAATTTTTTTAAACCACGTGTTGGGGTCTAAAAGTTGCATGGAGACCCCAATATCCCATTTTAGCGCATGTCGCTGTATGGGCCTCATTCAAATGTCGTGCGTCCGGTGTTGCTTACCTATTTATATAGTAAAGACATCCCAAAAAAGGGTTTAAACACGTATTTTAATAATGCCCTTTTCCCCCTACATATGCGTTAAAATTTTTAAAGGGCATTTTTTTGAAACCTTACCACCCAAAATGTACAAATTCCGATACTAATAAATGTATGCATTAATCCAGGAGATGGGTTTTACACAAGGGAGGTCCAAAATACGATCCAAAAGAAAAAATGATGAAAAATTAATAACATTTTTTCTATTAAATTAATTGGGGTTTTCCCCCCTTAAATTTCACAAAGGAAAGTTTTTCTTTTGAACTCCCAACCAGACTAAAATAAAACAAAACCTAATGATGGGTTCATTAGGCATTGGGGGCTGAATTTAATCGTAAATCCCTTAACTTCCTTTGTAATGTTTTTTTTATGATATACCCCTTTCTCACTGTAGCTCTTATTT